>CAMZMU010000066.1:47823258-47932510 GCA_947311845.1 Poa pratensis
CTTGAACTAAAGTGGCAATGGCATGGCTAACTAGAGTGACAATGCATTTTGACAAGTCGTGCGAACATACCCACGGCATCCTCCGGACAACGTTAGGGTTGGAGATTTGGGGCTGCCCCTCCGGATTATCCTGGCCCCCAAGCGGCGGCGCCATCGAGTGAGATCCACCCTGCCGATCCTGGATTCACATCTACAACATGAAAAAGTCTCGCATTACACAAGTAATTTAGTTACAACAATAAGATGGATAGAATGACAAGTTTGAGAACATACCCATGGGACATCGGTGGAGGCGGGTGGAGGGAACTTCCCATGTCAACAGCCCCGTCGTCCCAGGAGCAATGCGCTGCATCGTGCCAAACATCCACTCCATCATCTGCCTCTGATGTCCCTGCTGCTGCCTGCAATATCCTGATGATGCTCCTGCTGCTGCCGATCTGCTGCTGCTAGCAGTGTCATAGAGCACCTGCTTCTGCCGGAGCTCGTCGACAGCTAGACTCGAAACTCGTGGGCGGGTCTCCACAGCAGGCGCACCAGGCGCCCTCCCACGGCGGACCTGGCGTAGAGACGGGACGGTGCGAGGGTCGATGGAGCCGTCAGCTATCCACAAGCGGCCATTCGCGCGCCTTGCCCGCAAGCACGACAGCCTCGACGTCAAGTGGACTGGTGAGAGGGTCAGCTTCATCACCGTTGCGCTCCTTGAACTTCTCCGTGTACCCCTTGCTCCGGAGCTCGGCGCTTCGTTGATCCACATCGACCCTGTGTCAGGATCCGGCGTATCCCTGGTACGCATCTTTGACCAGACGGCGAAGGGCGAGGGGTCTACGCCGGTCTTCAATTTCTGCAAAGAGAGCACGAACATAGGTGAAAAGGAGACGATATTGCAAAACAGAGCACGAACATAGGTGGATTAAAGAATGCATTTGCTCACCTCATTTTGTATGCATTGGGAGAGGCTGAGGTTGCCTTGGCGGTGTGTTCCACCCTTGTTCTCCGCCCGCTTTGCCTTTCCCTCCGCGTGTATCTTGAGATACTCCTGGCTAGTCCACCACGCTACCATCGACGTGGCACTCGTTGTTGTTACCGACGTACGGAGGAGGCACCTACGTGCACAGAACACACATATTAATGATATTACACGGCGGTCAACAAAATCGATAATATAGAAATGACGCTACCTGCAGGTACTGCCATGGCTGCATCAAGATGTCCCGAGCACGCTTCTTGTCCAGCCAATTTCTTTTCGGCGTACCAATTGCGGACAGATTCCACGCGAGCCTCGTAGTGCATGTCCGTCACCATCTTAGAGGCCATCGTCAAAGGATGGCCTCGCACTTTTCAAATCCTTCGCTGAAGAAGTTCTACAAGCATGCACACATAGGTAAAATAGGGTCAAAGCCATTAGTGCAATCTCGGATTTATAGAATGATGAGAAGTCAAACAAACTTACCCAGAAATAGGCGAGTGTCTTAAGCGCCATGTTGCGGTACTCGCCATCGGATCCGGCGCGAAACAGTAGTGCCTGAAAGTCCAAGCTACACTCTTGCCACCCTCTGGGAGGGGACAATCCCTGGGAAGAACTTCCTGAGACAACATCCAAGGATGCTCGCGTAGGTCCGCTGTCCCTTCACTTTAGGAGGCTGGTACTCAAATGTCCTACACAATGAGAAAACCAAAATTAGTATAGTTAGCGGGTCAAAACACAATGAGAAGCTAAAATTGAACAAAAACTATAATAAGTACCTTTTTCCAACAGGCAGGAGAAGAGTGTTCTTGTAGGCGTAATATCGGGGATCGGGGAGTCCCGCCGCCCCCCGCTGATACGGCGGCCTGGTCCGTGGCTCAGGGATATCCTCCTCAGTCTCAACCCACTCCTCCGGCGGGTCCCACTGCAGCGTCGGGTCAAGCACAAACCCGTCCTCCCCAGGCCCCTCCTCGCGCCTCCTCCTCGCTGTCATCCTCCTCGCCCTCCTCAGAAGCCTCCGGCAGCAGCTCATCCTCAGAAGCCAGCGACTCGCTCTCAGAGTCCGACTGCACCTCCTGATCGTACTCCTCGTCATCCTCGTCGGGCTCCTCGGCAGGGAGAGGACTAGGAGTCTTGGTAGGCCTCCTTCTCGTCCTCGTACTCCCACGTCGTCCACTCCTCGCAGGTGGAGGTGAGGGTGGAGGTGAGGGAGGAGGTCGAGGTGCCGAACTCGATCCCACCAGGAGTGCCTTCACGCTGCCCACCCTTTGTGCGAACGCCTTCTTCAATTTGTTTCCCCCCATGTTTCCTGCATTGACAAAAAAATAGGTTTCATCAGTATACATGATCCAAAATTAAGGTAAATAGATGAAGCAACAATGAGTAAAGCGAAAATGAATACAATTAGATGAAGTAGCGACAATTAAGGTAAATGGAGTAGCGACAATGAGTTCTCACAAAATAAAGTAGCGACAATCACTATTACATAAGTAGCATTGACCTATTACATATAAGCTAGACTGGCAATTACTAATACATGTGTCCTCATCGCTATCAGTAGCCTGTGTCGAGATCATCGGGACCAACTATTGGACCACCCGTGTCGTCATCACTGTCAGGGTCGCCACACCACCAACCATCCACGGAACCTGGAGGTGGTCCCTCTGGCTCATCGACGTGAAGTCCTGCGTGGAAGCGCTCTAGCAAAGTCACGTCGGCTTGGTTATGAACCTCCTCGACTTCATCATGCGCGGTGTCTTCCTCCATTCCAGCATCTCGTTTTCTTCGCCGTATTCCATGTCATCATCGGTCGGCAAGTTGATAGTGAATTTCCCAGGGAGCCCTCCATCCTGATAGAACTCGCCGTCAGATGTTGAGGGGTCTAGGCGGCGGTAATCTTGACCGTTAGGCATAGCCGGCCTACTGTGCGACGGTACCGTCACCACAACATCCCACCCCTGTAGACGCTTTTGATATGCTTTTGATGTCTTCTTGCACGGGTACGGGAGATAGAATACTTGGAAGGCCTGGGTAGCCAAAATGTAGACGTCGTCTCCCGAATACTTGGAGCTTCGTTCAACTTCGACCAATCCAATTGCAGGAATCCCTCTAACCCGACGCGGGTCTAACCAATTGCATTTGAATACAACGGGATCTAGCCCTTTACCAAAACCATAATTCAACTCGTATATAGCCTCAACTCTTCCATAGTAATGGAGTTTATCTGAGCCTTCACATAACACCCCACTATTTATTGTCTTCCGGTTGCCCCGGTTTGTTGTGTGGTCATGGGTATGGAAGCGATATCCATTCACGTCATAAGCATGGAATGAGTTGACGGAATGGCTAAAGCCATGGGCAATGTTTCTAAGCTCTGGCTTCATCTCTTTGTCCTTTTTTGCCTACAAGTTTAGCACGAGAAGTTTAGAACGAGGAATGATCGATGAATGTCCACGGTACTAGAAAAGTTAGACAGAACAGTACCAAACCCGCGAACCAGCTAATGAAACCACCACCCTTGCCAAAACCACCACCGTTGTCAAAAAGATCCTTCGACTCTTTCGGGGTAGGGTCCCTTCTCAGCTTCCAGTTTTCACGAGTGAATCGTCTACGCCAATGAGAAAAGAGGAGTTAGCCACGAATATAGGAGTGAATGTTTGTGAAATACTAAATGGTGAAAGACTTACTCGCGGTACGGCTTCACTTCCTCCATACTCATCAAGATATACGAGGAGATCATATCCCGCTCGAGCTTTTTCATGATGAACTTCTTCGTGCCACTTGATTTGCCACCGAGCCCTATGAAGATGCTAAGCTTGGGTACATCTTCAGGGTTGGCTGCATTGTAGCGAACGACTGGATTGTGGATTGTGGGAATGTTGGCATCATAGAAACCTGTCGTGAAGTTTGACACCTCCTCGTTAAGGCATGCCTCGGCCATGGATGCCTCGATCTTGCATTTATTCCCGCAATTCTGGCGTAGGTCTTTCATTTTTCTCTCAGGCCCAAACTGCCAACGGGTCGACACAGGCCCCCCCATTAAAGCCTCGTGCGCGAGATGCAAGATCATATGTTGCATCGGATTAAAAAACCCTGGCGGAAGTATCGTCTCTAGCTTGCAAAGCAACTCGGGTGCCTGTTCATGCAGCTTCAGAACCACTTCACGATCTAACTCCCTTGCACAAATCTGGCGGAAGAAAAAGCTCAACTCCGCCAGTACTCGCCAAGTCTCCTCATCGACATCATCACCGGCATTATGCGCTCAAGCCACACGTGGTAGTCATGACTCTTCAGCCCTCCTACTCGCTGCGTGTCCAGGTTCACACACCTCGCCCAGTTAGCTGCATAACCATCAGGGAAGTACAAACACTCCACGAGCCACTGTAATATTTCCCTTTTTTCCGGCCTTGTAGGGCAGAACCGAGCCTTTGGCTTAGACCACCTAGTGCCGTTGACTCCAGGAGGCTTCATTTCAAGATCTGGCCTGTCACAAAGTTCTTTGGTCCATTCGAGCCTTGACGTTATCCTTCGTCTTCTCAGTGTCCATGATGGTGCTATAAAGAGCCTCGGCGATATTCTTTTCGGTGTGCATTACATCAATGTTGTGTGGAAGCTCGACATCCTCCATGTAAGGGAGCAGCTTCCAGAAGCACGGAATGTGAGTCCACTGGTGCGTCTCCCCATAACCCACGAAACCATTCCCATCGGGGTTAGGCACGAGAGCTTCTAGCTCAGCCTTGATTTCTCTTCCGGTCATCAGACGTGGTTTCGGAGCATGGATCTCGACTCCTTTCTCGAACCGCTTTACGTCACTCCTGTATCTATGACCTGGCTCAAGGAACTGTCGATGTTGATCAAAGCATGAATACTTGCCTCCCTTCGTAAGCCATGAGAAAGTCACAGCCTGTCTGCACTGTGGGCAAGGCCACTTCCCATGTGTACACCAGCCGCAGAACAAAGCACGCGCTGGTAAGTCATGCAGGGATGTGTGGTACCAGACATACATATCGAAGTGATCATTTGTTGAGGCGTCATATGTTCGGACCCCGCGACCGTTCCAGCCAACAGCCAAGTCTTCAACCAGCGGTTCCAGGTACACGTTCATGTTCTTACCCGGGTATTTCGGTCCTGGGATTATCATCGACAATAACATGTTATGTGATCTCATGGACTCGCCGGGGGGGAGGTTCTGGGGTATGACAAACACAGGCCAACAGCTGTATGTTGCCGCCGACATGCCATACGGATTGAACCCATCGGTTGATATAGCAACAGCTACGCTCCTCGGGTCGCCCGCTTTCAGTGGATACTTCGCTACAAAGTTCTTCCATGCGTCACCATCCGACGGATGTATCATCTTGTCCGTGTATCTTCCCTAACGCGGCCCATCGCATCTGCTGGGCAGTGTCTTTGTTCATGTAAAGCCGCTGGATCCTCGGTATAAATGGAAGGTACCGGAGAATCTTTTGGGGAATCCCGGTCTGCCTCTTCTGTCCACCACCGAGGTCGACCTCGAAGTACCTAGAGGAATTGCAATGGATGCAATAATTTGTTCCAGCATGTTCTTTCCTGAATAGCATGCATCCCTTTGGACAGGCGTCTATCTTCTCATATGACATCTTAAGGTCACGGAGGAGTTTAGTCGCCTCGTAGAAGCTCTTCGCCAAGATATGCCCTTTCGGTAGAAGGCTGCCAACGACGGCCAGAATATCATCGAAACCATCCCTGCATATCTTCCTCTGGCACTTCACGGCCATAAGGCGAGCGATGGCATCTAGAAGGGTAACATCTGTATGTTCATGAAGGGGTTTCTGCGAGCCAAACATAGTCTCGTAGTACTTCTTCGTGTCTTCATCCGGCTGCTCACTTGTCTCCGCCTCCTGAGGTGTCTCCGCCTCTACACGACGGCTTTCAGGCGCATTAGCATTGACAAAGGCGTCTAAGCAGTTGTTGAACCCAGTGTCAAATTCTCCCGCTGGCTGAATCTGACGTGGCTCGGTTCTAGGACGTTTTGCTAACTGTTCACCATGGTAATTCCAAACATGGTAGAATGGTGTGAACCCATTCTTGATCAGGTGCGTACTAACATCTACCTTCGACTGTCGCCTTCGGTTATCGCATTTTGAACAGGGGCAAAACACTTTCATGGGTCTGCTGCTGATGTCAAACGCCTTGTTCACAAACTCCTCGGCCTTATCTCTCCATTCATCACTAAACTCCCACGGACTCTTTCTGCCAGCATACATCCACTCACGGTTCTGTCTCGGATCCATCCTTTAATCGGTACCAAAAAAGACATACACAATGCTTTCAGTTCAACATGTCACTGAATTTTAACAAAACCATTTTTTACGGCCAAATTTTATCTTTTACAACATGCAAGGGTTCACCTACACTTCTAATGGGTAGGGGCCTATCCCGCCCGAGTACGTGTAGATCGAGTCGTGTCCCATGTTCTACCCCGACCCGAGACGGAATTTCGACAGCACCTCCCCGCTGTTCTTCAGAATACACGTCTCGAGCTTGTCAAGCCGAGAGGGTGTGCATCCGAAGAACAACGGGGAGGTGCTGCCGAAATTCCGTCTCAGGAAGGGGTAGAACATGGAACACGACCCGATCTACACGTACTCGGACTGTCCAACAGGACAACCCGGAAGTGTTACGGTTATAAATATGCAAAGATGGACAATCCTGCATATTTATAAATTTGTAACCCTTCCGGATGGGATCTGACTCAGGTTACACGACTCGACTGACGGTGATCTAGACCAAAATAAACCTATGCAGCAAGAGAGGCGTAAGATTTATACCCTAGAAGCGTGGTCGATCACCGCAGAAGGTCGGGGACGCTCTCCGGAGGAGGGACGGAACAGGGGCACTGAGTCCCTCCGTCGACACCCTCGAAGCGTGATCGACGGCGAAGAAGATCTTCCGCCGACACCCTCCGTCGACAATCCCCACTCTCACGCTCCACACATACTCCTGCACGAGAAACAAAATAAAGAATGTTAATTGCTACACGAAAAAGAATAAAATTGGCATACACCAAAATTGCATCAACATATATTGCATACATCAAAATTTGCTCACTGTTTTAATAAACCTAAAATTTAATTAACATATACACAACACAAGCAATTCTCACTGTTTTGCTCACTGTTTCATACACCTAAAATTGCTCACTGTTTCATACACCTAAAATTTGCTCACTATACACAACACAAGCATATACACAAAATTTGCTCACTGTTTCATACACCTAAAATTGCACAACACATACATAAAAATGCACAAATCAAAAAAATGGATCGGGTGGCTCACCAAGAGGTCGTGAGTGGAGGAGTTGCTGCGGCCGGAGTGGACCTGGAGTGGGACGCGGCCGGAGTGGAGCCAGAGTGGGGCGCGGCCGGGAGCACCGCGGCCGGAGCTAGAGTGGGGCGCGGCCGGAGTGGAGCCGGAGTGGGGCGCGGCCGGGGAGCTCGCGGCCACCGCGGCCGGGGAGCTGGAGTGGGGCGCGGCCGGAGTGGAGCCGAAGTGGGGCGCGGCCGGCGGCGGGGACTGGGGAGGGTGGAGGTGAGGTCGGGGAGGAGGTGGCGGCAGGGGGCGCGGGGTCACGGCCGGGGAGGTGGAGGCGGCAGGGGGCGCGGGGTGGAGGAGCGCGGCAGGGGAGGCCGGCGTGGAGGGCGAGGAGGCGTGGAGGGTGTCGGGCTGCGGCGGCGGCGGGTCGGTGGTGGATGCGGGTGGAGGTGTGGAGTGGGTGAGAGAGTGAGGTGAGAGACGGTTCGATCGAGGCTTCGTGTCCGAACGGATAAGATTCACAGGAATCTTTGCCGTGTGCGTGTACGCGTGGAGCACGGCACAGAAATCTTTGCCGTGCAGGCAAAAGAAAAGAGCACGGCAAAGGGCTTCCTTTGCCGTGTGGGATTAACTTTGCCGTGTGCTTTCTTTTTATTTTTTTCTATTTGTTTTTTCTTTTATTTGTTTTTCTTCTTTACTTTTTTTGTGGACTGTTTATTTTAGTATTAGTTAATACCATTGTTGGTAGGTTGTGGGAACCAAAATAAAACTCCGAGGTGCGACCCCCTTCACCGACCCCTCTTACTCCGTAGTAAGTTCCGACACGTAGAGGTGAAAACTCCCGTGTCGGGTGCCGGGCACGGAATCATGCGACGAACCACATGAAATGTTGGTTCCCCATGGTCCCATGTACCAACCTAACACAACCAAGCAAAAAAGTTCACGCGTCTACCCCCTCTCGGCGCCGGTCAAAGGGGTAGATCGACAGGTTTGACTTTTTTCCAGCGGGTGTAGGGTTTCGCCGTAGCGGGGTCCGGAGCGTCGGAATCCCACCAAAACTTGCATGGGTCCCTAATATATGTGTAAGAGTGTGTTGGTAGGTTGTGGGAACCAAGATACGGCCCGAGGTGCGACCCCCTTCACCGACCCCTCTTACTCCGTACTAAGTTCCGACACTTAGAGGTGAAAACTCCCGTGTCGGGTGCCGGGCACGGAATCATGCGACGAACCACATGAAATGTTGGTTCCCCATGGTCCCATGTACCAACCTAACACAACCAAGCAAAAAAGTTCACGCGTCTACCCCCTCTCGGCGCCGGTCAAAGGGGTAGATCGACAGGTTTGACTTTTTTCCAGCGGGTGTAGGGTTTCGCCGTAGCGGGGTCCGGAGCGTCGGAATCCCACCAAAACTTGCATGGGTCCCTAATATATGTGTAAGAGTGTGTTGGTAGGTTGTGGGAACCAAGATACGGCACCGAGGTGCGACCCCCTTCACCGACCCCTCTTACTCCGTACTAAGTTCCGACACTTAGAGGTGAAAACTCCGTGTCGGGTGCCGGGCACGGAATCATGCGACGAACCACATGAAATGTTGGTTCCCCATGGTCCCATGTACCAACCTAACACAACCAAGCAAAAAAGTTCATGCGTCTACCCCCTCTCGGCGCCGGTCAAAGGGGTAGATCGACAGGTTTGACTTTTTTCCAACGGGTGTAGGGTTTCGCCGTAGCGGGGTCCGGAGCGTCGGAATCCCACCAAAACTTGCATGGGTCCCCATATATGTGTAAGAGTGTGTTGGTAGGTTGTGGGAACCAAGATACGGCTCCGAGGTGCGACCCCTTCACCGACCCCTCTTACTCCGTACTAAGTTCCGACACTTAGAGGTGAAAACTCCCGTGTCGGGTGCCGGGCACGGAATCATGCAACGAACCACATGAAATGTTGGTTCCCCATGGTCCCATGTACCAACCTAACACAACCAAGCAAAAAAGTTCACGCGTCTACCCCCTCTCGGCGCCGGTCAAAGGGGTAGATCGACAGGTTTGACTTTTTTCCAGCGGGTGTAGGGTTTCGCCGTAGCGGGGTCCGGAGCGTCGGAATCCCACCAAAACTTGCATGGGTCCCTAATATATGTGTAAGAGTGTGTTGGTAGGTTGTGGGAACCAAGATACGGCACCGAGGTGCGACCCCCTTCACCGACCCCTCTTACTCCGTACTAAGTTCCGACACTTAGAGGTGAAAACTCCCGTGTCGGGTGCCGGCACGGAATCATGCGACGAACCACATGAAATGTTGGTTCCCCATGGTCCCATGTACCAACCTAACACAACCAAGCAAAAAAGTTCACGCGTCTACCCCCTCTCGGCTCGGTCAAAGGGGTAGCTCGACAGGTTTGACTTTTTTCCAGCGGGTGTAGGGTTTCGCCGTAGCGGGGTCCGGAGCGTCGGAATCCCACCAAAACTTGCATGGGTCCCTAATATATGTGTAAGAGTGTGTTGGTAGGTTGTGGGAACCAAGATACGGCTCCGAGGTGCGACCCCCTTCACCGACCCCTCTTACTCCGTACTAAGTTCCGACACTTAGAGGTGAAAACTCCCGTGTCGGGTGCCGGGCACGGAATCATGCGACGAACCACATGAAATGTTGGTTCCCCATGGTCCCATGTACCAACCTAACACAACCAAGCAAAAAAGTTCACGCGTCTACCCCCTCTCAGCGCCGGTCAAAGGGGTAGATCGACAGGTTTGACTTTTTTCCAGCGGGTGTAGGGTTTCGCCGTAGCGGGGTCCGGAGCGTCGGAATCCCACCAAAACTTGCATGGGTCCCTAATATATGTGTAAGAGTGTGTTGGTAGGTTGTGGGAACCAAGATACGGCTCCGAGGTGCGACCCCCTTCACCGACCCCTCTTACTCCGTACTAAGTTCCGACACTTAGAGGTGAAAACTCCCGTGTCGGGTGCCGGGCACGGAATCATGCGACGAACCACATGAAATGTTGGTTCCCCATGGTCCCATGTACCAACCTAACACAACCAAGCAAAAAAGTTCACGCGTCTACCCCCTCTCGGCGCCGGTCAAAGGGGTAGATCGACATGTTTGACTTTTTTCCAGCGGGTGTAGGGTTTCGCCGTAGCGGGGTCCGGAGCGTCGGAATCCCACCAAAACTTGCATGGGTCCCTAATATATGTGTAAGAGTGTGTTGGTAGGTTGTGGGAACCAATATACGGTACCGAGGTGCGACCCCCTTCACCGACCCCTCTTACTCCGTAGTAAGTTCCGACATTTAGAGGTGAAAACTCCCGTGTCGGGTGCCGGGCACGGAATCATGCGACGAACCACATGAAATGTTGGTTCCCCATGGTCCCATGTACCAATCTAACACAACCAAGCAAAAAAGTTCACGCGTCTACCCCCTCTCGGCGCCGGTCAAAGGGGTAGATCGACAGGTTTGACTTTTTTCCAGCGGGTGTAGGGTTTCGCCGTAGCGGGGTCCGGAGCGTCGGAATCCCACCAAAACTTGCATGGGTCCCTAATATATGTGTAAGAGTGTGTTGGTAGGTTGTGGGAACCAAGATACGGCACCGAGGTGCGACCCCCTTCACCGACCCCTCTTACTCCGTACTAAGTTCCGACACTTAGAGGTGAAAACTCCCGTGTCGGGTGCCGGGCACGGAATCATGCGACGAACCACATGAAATGTTGGTTCCCCATGGTCCCAATGTACCAACCTAACACAACCAAGCAAAAAAGTTCACGCGTCTACCCCCTCTCGGCGCGGTCAAAGGGGTAGATCGACAGGTTTGACTTTTTTTCAGCGGGTGTAGGGTTTCGCCGTAGCGAGGTCCGGAGCGTCGGAATCCCACCAAAACTTGCATGGGTCCCTAATATATGTGTAAGAGTGTGTTGGTAGGTTGAGGGAACCAAGATACGGCTCCGGGTGCGACCCCCTTCACCGACCCCTCTTACTCCGTACTAAGTTCCGACACTTAGAGGTGAAAACTCCCGTGTCGGGTGCCGGGCACGGAATCATGCGACGAACCACATGAAATGTTGGTTCCCCATGGTCCCATGTACCAACCTAACACAACCAAGCAAAAAAGTTCACGCGTCTACCCCCTCTCGGCCCGGTCAAAGGGGTAGCTCGACAGGTTTGACTTTTTTCCAGCGGGTGTAGGGTTTCGCCGTAGCGGGGTCCGGAGCGTCGGAATCCCACCAAAACTTGCATGGGTCCCTAATATATGTGTAAGAGTGTGTTGGTAGGTTGTGGGAACCAAGATACGGCACCGAGGTGCGACCCCCTTCACCGACCCCTCTTACTCCGTACTAAGTTCCGACACTTAGAGGTGAAAACTCCCGTGTCGGGTGCCGGGCACGGAATCATGCGACGAACCACATGAAATGTTGGTTCCCCATGGTCCCATGTACCAACCTAACACAACCAAGCAAAAAAGTTCACGCGTCTACCCCCTCTCGGCGCCGGTCAAAGGGGTAGATCGACAGGTTTGACTTTTTTCCAGCGGGTGTAGGGTTTCGCCGTAGCGGGGTCCGGAGCGTCGGAATCCCACCAAAACTTGCATGGGTCCCTAATATATGTGTAAGAGTGTGTTGGTAGGTTGTGGGAACCAAGATACGGCTCCGAGGTGCGACCCCCTTCACCGACCCCTCTTACTCCGTACTAAGTTCCGACACTTAGAGGTGAAAACTCCCGTGTCGGGTGCCGGGCACGGAATCATGCGACGAACCACATGAAATGTTGGTTCCCCATGGTCCCATGTACCAACCTAACACAACCAAGCAAAAAAGTTCACGCGTCTACCCCCTCTCGGCGCCGGTCAAAGGGGTAGATCGACAGGTTTGACTTTTTTCCAGCGGGTGTAGGGTTTCGCCGTAGCGGGGTCCGGAGCGTCGGAATCCCACCAAAACTTGCATGGGTCCCTAATATATGTGTAAGAGTGTGTTGGTAGGTTGTGGGAACCAAGATACGGCACCGAGGTGCGACCCCCTTCACCGACCCCTCTTACTCCGTACTAAGTTCCGACACTTAGAGGTGAAAACTCCCGTGTCGGGTGCCGGGCACGGAATCATGCGACAACCACATGAAATGTTGGTTCCCATGGTCCCATGTTCCAACCTAACACAACCAAGCAAAAAAGTTCACGCGTCTACCCCCTCTCGGCGCCGGTCAAAGGGGTAGATCGACAGGTTTGACTTTTTTCCAGCGGGTGTAGGGTTTCGCCGTAGCGGGGTCCGGAGCGTCGGAATCCCACCAAAACTTGCATGGGTCCCTAATATATGTGTAAGATGTGTTTGTAGGTTGTGGGAACCAAGATACAGCTCGAGGTGCGACCCCCTTCGCCGACCCCTCTTACTCCATACTAAGTTCCGACACTTAGAGGTGAAAACTCCCGTGTCGGGTGCCGGGCACGGAATCATGCGACGAACCACATGAAATGTTGGTTCCCCATGGTCCCATGTACCAACCTAACACAACCAAGCAAAAAAGTTCACGCGTCTACCCCCTCTCGGCGCCGGTCAAAGGGGTAGATCGACAGGTTTGACTTTTTTCCAGCAGGTGTAGGGTTTCGCCGTAGCGGGGTCCGGAGCGTCGGAATCCCACCAAAACTTGCATGGTCCCTAATATATGTGTAAGATTGTGTTGGTAGGTTGTGGGAACCAAGATACGTCTTCGAGGTGCGACCCCCTTCACCGACCCCTCTTACTCCATACTAAGTTCCGACACTTAGAGGTGAAAACTCCCGTGTCGGGTGCCGGGCACGGAATCATGCGACGAACCACATGAAATGTTGGTTCCCCATGGTCCCATGTACCGACCTAACACAACCAAGCAAAAAGTTCACGCGTCTACCCCCTCTCGGCGCCGGTCAAAGGGGTAGATCGACAGGTTTGACTTTTTTCCAGCGGGTGTAGGGTTTCGCCGTAGCGGGGTCCGGAGCGTCGGAATCCCACCAAAACTTGCATGGGTCCTTAATATATGTGTAAGAGTGTGTTGGTAGGTTGTGGGAACCAAGATACGGCTCCGAGGTGCGACCCGCTTCACCGACCCCTCTTACTCCGTAGTAAGTTCCGACACTTAGAGGTGAAAACTACCGTGTCGGGTGTCGGTCACGGAATCATGCGACGGACCACATGAAATGTTGGTTCCCCATGGTCCTATGTAGCAAAAATTCCATCAACAGGGGCTGCAGTGCATTCAAGAATTGGAGCGCGTCTCCAGGACCCTTCACACCAAGAACGGAAGACACTAGATCCGAGAATGAGGCCTGAACGGATTCTTTGGCAAGATCAGTTTTATGACTGTACTGTCCTTGACTAGGAATCTGTCCCCTTCACAAGTCAATTCTGCTGGCAACGCACTTTGCAACACCTGTGAGATTGTCCAGTATGGCTTTGACTTCACCACAGCAGGGGCAGGAAGAGAAAGCGACTGAAGCATGGCTAGCTGGTTAGCTGATTCTTTGCTCAACATGGTTATTATAGACATGTGTTTCAGGGCTAGCAAACTGTCATTAGATAGCTGGAGGTTTACTTTGTATCAAGTAAAATTGTTTCAGGGCTAGCAAATATCGATTTTCGGTAGTGAATAATTGTTTCAAATTTGTATCAAGTAAAAATTTAAAAATATTAGCTCTCATTTTATGTCCAAAAATATGAGTTTTTTTGTGAAGAATCTACCAAGGTTGGGGTCATTTTACCCAAAAAAGGGGAAAAAGCAAATAAGGGAAAATTGCAATATGCCGTGCACATTGTGAAAAGGCACACGGCATATCTTTCTTTGCCGTGTGGGGACCTTCTAGGCGCACGGCAAGAGTATGTATGCCGTGTGCTTTTTCCCTACACACGGCATATCTTTCCCGCCAATTAATTTATAGCGCGGGAAATCTCTAACGCAAAATATTGGGAGGGCGGCAAACTTTTGGACCCTAGTCAACTGTTTTGCCGTGATACGACGTAAAGGATCACGGCAAAGATATCTTTGCCGAGATGCCTTGGTTTGCCGTGTGTTTTGGTTCCATTTTGCCGTGCTTTATTCTTTGCTGTGTGCTCTGGGTTTTCCCTGCCGTGCGTCCTTATTTTGCCGTGATCTTCCTGTTTCCTGCACGGCAAAGAAAACTTTGCCGTGTTCCGAAAACCTGCGGCGTACGCAAAGACTCTCCCTCACGGCAAATTCAATTTTTCCGGTAGTGAAGTGCCAATGATACCCAAAGAATGGGTGGTGATTCATAGTGTCTTTGGTAGCCACTAGGCTGTTAAAAACTACTTACATGAAGTTAAACAACCATGGGCAGGTAGCCACTAGGCTTTTAAACTACCTACATGAAGTTAAAAAACCATGGACAGACATCGTTTGACAAAACAAATAGAATATATAAGCTCAGCGAGTTGTTATAGCCACTTTCTTATGGATAATTTATAGCCACTTTCTTATGGATAATTTATACTCAGTATGAATCCAATTTTGAAGATTCACATGAACAAAATCATAGAAACAAAATTAGTTTATGCATTTGAAGGACCAACAAATGCAGAATGTTCCTACCACGTCATAGGCATAGATGGAGGGCCAACTTGTGACTATCACACAGGAACCACTATGCAAACTGCAAATAGCACAAAAATTGTGATATTTGGATCAAAATCACTAAATATTATGGCTGACAAAGCTCTTGCACTAAGATGTATGCTTTCCATCTTTGAAAACATACTCTCTGCATTCGTCAATGCTTGACTTCCTAGAAAGCGTGCAGTCAAATTTCTTGAAATAAGAGTATATATAGTTTGGCAATGTGAAAATAGTATCATTAGATTGTCATGAAAAATAATTTATTAAGACAAAATTCACAATTTTCCACTAACAATAGGTAAAAAAGTAACGGTAGAAGATATGTATCGAAGATCGCATAACTATCTAAATCCCATCCATATATAAAGGGAGGAGAATTAGTTAATGTTAACACTAACTAGCAAAAACTGAACCCAAATGATGACTCATTTTTCTAAAACGAAGACTTGCACGAAACTAAGAAGTGGATTCAGCAAAGAACAGCATTTTTCTGTTTATGATTTACTTCTGAATGTAAAGAAAGGGCACCTACCCTTTTCTTTCAAAAAGAACAAAAGAAGTGTAACAGGAAGTAGTTTCTTTGGTACAGGATCATTTAACTCCATGGAACTAATAGGTGTAAATAACAGCTAGGACAACTAGAACAGGAGTAACTATAATATTTAAACAACAAATATGCTGAAGAAGGTTTGCCTGGCTGCCTAAGCTGTAGGATTACCGGACATTGCACAAAACTAAAATAAAGCTCGTAGACCGGGAAAACGAGTACTAATTAAGGTAGATATAGAAATGGAGATTATCCATTGTGGAGAATATTTCATTCCGCAGAAGAGACAGGCCTTAGAGAACAGAGGAACATAGGGCAGAACAACACAGATGTTGTTTCAAGGTACACTAGTTCTCATCTACTACTGACTCTGAAAACAGAGGAACATAGGGCAGATATGGACCTTCCTCAAGATTACAGATACGACGAAATTCCTGCCGCCGTATATCATATGATGCCAGTGTAGCAGTGTCCCTTGAAGCAAGGAAAATAATATCGCTATATGGATGAATCGCGATCATACTGTATGCCTGTCCAGTCCCTCCAACAGCTCTTCAGTGCTGACAGTAAGCTTCTGGGCCCATTCTTTTCTTTCATAATCCTCAAGACACAAGATTGATACCTTGGAATCTGACGTCTTGTTCACATAATGCAAGCACCCCCGCGACAATCCAATGAAACCCAAATACCGAGTGCCCGGCACATGAATAGTGCTCCACGACTTCCCCTGTGTCCACCGTTACCAGCACAGACTCAACGGTGATCAAGTGCAGTATGCCATTCACAAAGACGCTTCTAGTTCCGACAGACATCATAGTATGCTCATCCCACTCGCTCTCCCTATGATTCCAGACTCCAGTTTTCGACGAGTAGATGTTCACTCCTGTGATGTGCATTTCCTGGTCTGTCTCTTCAAACTGGAAAACATGGAAATGGGACGAGGCCGCCGGGTTAAAAGCCAAACTGATGATGCTAATGCAATCCGCTCCTCAGGCGTAGGGTGAGGGGGCAGCTCGATCCATCTCTCGGTCACGGGATTGCAGACGATGTAATCGAATTCATCCTCTGAAGGGTTCTTGTAGCAGCGGCAGAGAACGAGACCATTGCAGGTGTCCAACTGGTCGATGTTGCTGTACTTGGGCAGGAAAGGAAGAGAGGGGTCGACCTGTAGATGTGGGCCGGCGGCGGAGACATTGGTGAAATGGCGAGAGATCCGAGGGAGGCGGTCGCTGTGGAAGCTCCCGTAGAAGAAGCCCGCGAGGGTCTGGGGCAGCTTCTTGTGGTGGTCGGGGTGGGAGATGAGGTCGCGCCAGGACTTGGCGACGCACCTGCAGCGGTGGACGAGCCAGACGGAGAGGCGGGAGAGGATGTCCACGATATGGTCATCGGTGAGGCTGGGAGGGGGTCGATATGCGACTTCTTGGAGCTCTCCTCCATGGCGCGGGAGGAATCAGGGGTCGGTCTGTAAATCCAGCGATGATCTCATCGATCGATCTGGACTGCGAGAAAGGGCATGCCGTGCAAGAGAGAGAAAGAAAGCGAGCAGCACCTTGGGTGGCGGTGGCAACGGCGGCGATGGTTGACGGGAATGCGGCGGCGGTTCTCGAGTTGTTGGGAGCGATCTGGAGAATAGGACGGGGGTCGCAAATGCAGGCCTAATTATGATTAACGTGGGCCGGCGACACAAACGATCCTCACATAGTCACATGCCCATTCTCTCTCTCCCTTCGCACCCCTATTTTTTTTCGGTTTTGCTAATTCTCAATCGACTCAGAATTAGATTAGCGCTGAGTCGATTCATCCACATCCAATGCGTCATGATTCGTGCAAAACTGTTAGGTCTTCTTCTTCCTCACGACCATCGCGGCAAGCAGAGCCAGAGCCGCCGCTGCGCGGCAGGCCGCGGCGGAAGCGGCTTGGGCGAGGAGCAAACATAACTTGGGGGGTGCGGTTCACCGGCGCTGGAGAAGAAGGAGCGGGAGTTAGAGGGATGGCCGGGGCGGCGGCGTACCGGCAGAGGAGGAGCTCCGGGCAGGGCGGGGCGGCAAAGGCGTCGCGGCAGCGCGCCGTCCACGGGCAGGGAGGTCGGCGTTTAGGACGACGGTGGCTACGGGGGAGGAGGTGGCCGGAGATGGGGAAGAAGCCAATGACGTCATTCGACTGAGAAAGTTAGTTCTCAGTCGATTGAGAGATAGAGAGACCCTTTTTTCGCAGCTTCTTTTCGTTTTGGCACAAGAAACCTCTGCTTCTTTTTCAGATGAAGAAATCCCTGATTTGTGAAAAAGGGGAAGTCCCCGAGCTACTGATAGGATTGAAAACGGAAGGGGCAATTTTCAGTCCGTTTCCATATAAGATGGAAATGGAGAGATAAAAACATGGTACTTTGTGAAAAAATAAATGGAAACAAGATATTCCAAATGAAATGGGAAAAGAAATGAGGGAGCAAATTCCTCCTAGAATGAAAATGGAATGGAAATTCCAAAAAGAAGTTCAGATCTTGTATGCTCCCGTGTGGCCGGGGACAACTTCGGAGCGTGGGCAACGTGTGGAAGTGCAGGTGTCAAGTGGGATTTGATGAAATTTGAGTCATATTACTTGGACAACTGTTCATTCGCCATACTTTACTCTGTCTTCGATGACTTGTCCTCATCTTTCCTTGTCGTCGTGTTGATGATTTGTCCTCCTACGTCGCTCGCCGGAATCCATCTCTAGCGTATTCAAATGGGCCATCTTCTGGGCACAAGGCCGGGCCAGTCATGAACCTTTGTTTCCTTTTTAATGCGCCAATTCCTCAAGACACTGCCGAATCCCGTGATTTCCCAAAGACACTGCCGAAATCTGGCTACGAAATGACAAAATGTTTGCACGAGAACTTTGACTTCAGCTATCGTTGGACTCAGTTACTAGTTCAATATCGTGTACAATCAAAATTATGTATTCGAAGCTTGTTCATTTCGTCAAGCAAGCAAGGACCTAATCAAATGAGTCATTTTAAAATGAACGAGCTAGAGTCAACGAAAGAGAAAAGTCATCAGGGATGGACGGCGTGGCAGTAATGAGCACCGAGGTCGTAAGAACTGAGATGAGGCTAGGATTAGTTCAAGAAAGTCATAACCACAGGAAACAAAGTCCGCGCGCCGCAATAATAATACATACTCTACTAGTCTACTGTGTGCATGCCCACCTTAATTAGGTTCCGTTGCCAACGCCATAGGTCCCTATATATATTTGTACACGTGAATACTCCAGAATCCAGATCCTTAAGTTCTCTTTCCGCAGCAGCTCACTAAACAGCCATGGCCGATCTCTTGTACCAATCCGTCCTCCTCTCCGTCGTCGCCGTCGTGCTACTCCAGATCCTTAAGCTCTCTCTCCGGCGGAAAGTGAGGACACCGCCGGGTCCGTGGAAGCTGCCTATCATCGGGAGCATGCACCACCTGATGAACGTGCTCCCGCACCGCGCCCTCAGGGACCTCGCCGCCGTCCACGGCCCGCTCATGATGCTCCAGCTCGGGGAGACCCCTCTCGTCGTCGTGTCCTCGAAGGAGATGGCCCGCGAGGTGCTCAGGACGCACGACGCCAACTTCGCAACCCGCCCCAGGCTCCTCGCCGGGGAGATCGTGCTCTACGACTGTGCCGACATCCTGTTCTCGCCCTCCGGCACCTACTGGCGCAAGCTCCGGCAGCTCTGCGCCGCCGAGATACTGAGCCCCAACCGTGTCCTTTCCTTCCGGCACATCAGAGAACAAGAGGTGTTGGAGCTGCCTCTCGCAGCGCCTCTCTCTTCTACCTCTCAACTCTCACTTGTCTCTCACAAGAACACACGCACACGCACTTGCCAAGGAAGAAGACTACCAGCTCTGCCCGTAGGCCTTTTTCCTTGGTCACACGAGAGGCTACATCCTTTTGCTCAGCCCTCACGGCTTAACTTTTCTATTAACTCAATGCAGTATATATACAAGAGGCAACCACACGGACCACTCCTCCACTAACCACTAGTCCACTACATGCACTCTCACGCACTAACAAAGCCACTCACGCACTAACTAGCTGACCTATTCTTCTTCCTAGAATCACTGATCTAGGCACACATGCAGCTAACAACTTCCTAGATAACTTGTGCAACCCGTTGGCTAACTTGATCCATCCATGCAGCACCGCTTCTCACGGCAAGGCCAGCTTCACATGGCACCTCGGCGTCTCACCCTGCATACACTTCTAACCGAAACTAGCTAGTAGGCATCGCACCTAGCTCTACACAGACTCATGCAAATACATATTATCAAGATTAATACTAACATTCACCCCCCTAATCTTGATTCTCCGATCTTCACTCAGCTTCACCTTGCCATGAACGACGGCTCACCATCTTGCTGATCACCATGTTGGCGCTGCAGCTCGCAGCGCCTCTCTTCTTCTTCCTCTTTCCATGAACGACGCTTTCACAGCGCCGAGACCACATCTCCTTGCCTCACGCAGCAGCTTGACCATGCCGCACCATAGGTTTCCACTTGCAAGTTCTTCAGTGGCATCACACCGCTGGTCACACGTACGTCTTGCCGTCATCTTGTCTTGGCCGTCACAGCGACCCACCTTGGGATGGCATCACACCACCGATGACGACGATGGCATCGCACCACCGTCGACGAGCTTCACGTCGATCCTCATGACGACCTCGCGCCGCCGTACATCTTCTCAGCGGTATCACACCGCCGTCCTAGCGCCCGACGGCATCGTGCCGCCGCCGCCTTCTAACAGCCTCGCGCCGTCGTCTCCTCGTGGCAGCATCACACCACCATACCTAGCGCCCGACGACATCGCGCCGCCGCCGGCATCCAGCGGCATCGCACCGCAGTCTTCTCGTAACGGCGTCACACCGTCTCCTTCGTGTGGCAGCATCACGCCACCATCTCCACCTCGCGGCATCGCACCGCAGTCTCCTTATCGCCACAGCATCACGCCGCGGCCTCCTCTTGACGTGGACGACGCCTTCGCGACGCCGATCACCATGCCGTCTTGCCGCACGCAGCGGCCACCTCTTGATGTGGACGACACCTTCACGATGCCGATCACCACGCCGTCTCCATCGCAACCAGCCGCAGCGGCATCGCGCCGCTTCCAACCTCCTCCTTGCGCCACCGGCCTCGGACCTTGAGGCTCTGATACCACTTGTTGGCGCTGCCTCTCGCAGCGCCTCTCTCTTCTACCTCTCAACTCTCACTTGTCTCTCACAAGAACACACGCACACGCACTTGCCAAGGAAGAACACTACCAGCTCTGCCCGTAGGCCTTTTTCCTTGGTCACACGAGAGGCTACATCCTTTTGCTCAGCCCTCACGGCTTAACTTTTCTATTAACTCAATGCAGTATATATACAAGAGGCAACCACACGGACCACTCCTCCACTAACCACTAGTCCACTACATGCACTCGCACACACTAACAAAGCCACTCACGCACTAACTAGCTGACCTATTCTTCTTCCTAGAATCACTGATCTAGGCACACATGCAGCTAACAACTTCCTAGATAACTTGTGCAACCCGTTGGCTAACTTGATCCATCCATGCAGCACCGCTTCTCACGGCAAGGCCAGCTTCACACGGCACCTCGGCGTCTCACCCTGCATACACTTCTAACCGAAACTAGCTAGTAGGCATCGCACCTAGCTCTACACAGACTCATGCAAATACATATTATCAAGATTAATACTAACAAGAGGTACGTACAGCTAGGAATATCGATCTCTTGCTTTGTGCAGTATTAATTCTACGTACCCCGACTACATGTACGGTCACAATCATCCGCTAACGTCAAAGTGGAAAAACTGGTACAGAGGATCGGATCCTAGCTAAGTCAACTTTGAGAGATTATTACAACCCGAACCCTGACTTAAGTTGTATGCAGGTGAGGAGTCACGTAGAAGACATCCATGCGGCCGGGCCATCAACGCCGGTGGACGTCACCATGACTTTCTACGGCCTAGCTATCGGCATCGTCTCCCGCGCATCCTTCGGGAAAAGGCAGAGGAAGAGGAGCGCCCAAGAGTTCCTGTCGGCGATCAAGTCCGGCGTCGCGCTGGCCAGCGGCTTCAAAATCCCCGACCTTTTCCCGACATGGCGCTCCGCGCTCGCCACGGCGACCGGCATGCGCCACACCCTGGAGAATGTCCACAGGACGGTGGACTCCACCATGAACGAGGTCATAGAAGAGAGGAAATGCGTGCAAGCGAGTTGCGGCGCGTCGGCCTCGGCAGTGGAGGAGAACCTGGTCGATGTTCTCATCGGCCTGCAAGAGAAAGGCGGCCTAGGGTTCCGCCTAACCACGATAGCATCAAGGGCGTCATACTTGACATGTTCGTCGCTGGAACTGGCACCTTGGCGTCGTCGCTTGAGTGCTTGACTGGGCATGTCGGAGCTGATGCGGAACCGGAGGGTGATGGGCAAGCTGCAGCGCGAGATCCGGGAGGCATTCCGCGGCAGGGAGACCATCGGTGAGGCCGACATGGAGGCAGTCCGTCTCCCCTACCTGAAGCTCGTCATCAGGGAGAACCTCAGGCTGCACCCTCCGGTGCCACTCCTGGTGCCCCGGGAAAGCATCCAGGCGTGTGAGGTCGACGGGTACATGATACCGGCTGGTTCGCGCATCATTGTAAATGCCTGGGCCATTGGGAGAGATCCAAGATACTGGGAGGACCCTGAGGAATTCAAGCCGGAGCGGTTCGAAGATAGCACCATCGATTTCATGGGGAGCGACTACGAGTTTCTGCCGTTCGGGGCCGGCGGAGGATGTGCCCGGGCGTTTCCTATGCGCTCCCCGTCTTGCAGATGGCGCTCGTGCAACTCTGTTACCACTTCGACTGGTCTCTGCCGGAGGGCGTCGCCGAGGTGGATATGACAGAGGCGGATGGCCTCGGCCTCCGCCGCAAGTCGCCGTTGCGGCTCTGTGCCACACCGTTCGTCTCGGCGTCGAAGCACGACTAGCTAAATGTTGCATCCTTGTGCTACATTTTAGAAATATAAATCGTACTGTTCTCGAACTCTATTTCGAAACCGATGCAAAATTTAATAAACTTTATTTATACAGTACATTACTTGATTTACATGCAAGAAACTTATACTCTCTTTGTATGCCTACGTACTACAAGCAACCACCCGTCCTTTGCCCATAGAAACAAAAATGATACGAGAACAGGTCGTCGACCTGGTGGTGCAAGCGTGCACGCTGGCCACCCGAGTTCGAGCCTTGGGCTCGGCAGGTGCTCATGTGGAGTCTCCTATTAAAAAATGCCATCGGTGCTAGTACCTGGGATGGTCTCGTTTTAGAAACAAAAATGATACACATGACATCTACTCTCTCCGTTCCAAATTAAGTGACTTGATTTTGTCTAAATATGTATGTATCTATACTTGTTAGGTGTCTAGATACATCCGTGTGTAACCAAGTGTGTGTCAATTAAATTCGAACGGAGCGAGTAGTCATCTAGAGGTAATTGCACTCGCCGTATAATGAACCTTCTGCTTGGAAATCACACCAGCTCCGGCTAACAACGTGTGCGTGGCACGCCACGTTGAAAACTGATGCACACCTGCGGCTGGGATTCTCTGACTTACTGAGTCAAAGGCAGAGGGGAACAGTTTCTCTACCTTTGCCCAGTTCTCATCCGATCCGATCGAAAACCTGTGGCGTAGATCAAACGCTACAGAAACAACGAACAGTGTTTGCTACCACACCCTACAGTAAGTAGCACAACCAGAAATTTTAAGGTTCAAGCATTCAAGGGCACTAAGTGCACAAAGTATACAAATGAAGCATCACTAGCAAAAGAGCCAAACGAGCTCAATTCGTCGCCGAAGTGGTTGCCCAACCATGAGACCTGGAGAACGCCTCTCTCATCACCAGTTGAATCATCACCACACAATCTTCAAGTTTTCCTCGTCCTTGGGTTTTTGCAAGATAGCCCATCCATTAAGTATAGCACGTAGCCTATATACCTATACCACAATTACAGGATCATTAGGCAACTTGCGGTTACAACATGCACCCTTTCAAAGCCATATTCAGACAACCCTGCGCGTCTTTGATTCGCGTCACACGGTCATTATGTTATATTAATGTTTCCTTTCTTTAGAACCTTAGGGCGGCGACAGTGTCCTTGGGATGACAAGCAACAATGACCGAAGGCTTGATTAGAGGGAACACTACTGTCCTCAGTTTTCACTCCGCCATCTAAGCTTTCCCTCTGCCACACCCCCCCCCCCCCCCCCCCCCCACACCGTAGGGGCGATAGTCGAACTAGAAATGGTATAGATTGACAAAGATTCACATGCTAAGTTCATCCCGGTGGTGTATTAAGGGCCGAAGACAAGGGGGATGAGCAGAGGCTATGCCCCCATGCTCATGATTTTTGTTGCAATATATATTTTTTGAACAATGCATGAGCACTGCATGTATTAATTAGAGGAGAAAGAAAGGCTCGACGAGCCGTAGTCTTACAGAGCAGCTGAAATCCAGCTAGGAGAAAGGAAAACGACCACCTGAGGTGGTGAGCTAGCCAGCCAGGGTTTGAGACTCACTCCTACCTATTAAAAATCTTGTCCCTAGTTCCTCCTAGGACAAGCTCATTTGAAAAAGGCCCTGGATCTTACTGGCTAGCACATGAGGTGGTGATCTAGCCAGCCAGGGTTCGAGCCTCACTCCTACCTATTAAAAAATCTTGTCCCTAGTTCCTCCTAGGACAAGCTCATTTTGTTGCAATATTAGCCAATATGGCTGATTGATTAGTGTACTTTAACTTGATTAGCTCCCCTCATCAAGATCACACGCACTATTAGGTTAATCTTGCCCGATCTTGGATCCTAGCTCCGTCCCTACCGTATTATATGGTGAAAATATGCCTCTCATAAACTATTCATCATTTCCAACTCTAGGAAGATGCGAGGGTTGGCTATTTATACTTCCTTCCGTAAACCCTAAGTTTTGGACCAAAAGAGGTTTACATGAACAATTTGCCTCTTTTGCGCACATACAGTTCGGATTGTCCAACGATGTCTTCCAGGGAGCTGATCATGGGGTCCATCCTGGCCACTATCTGGGGCTCTCAATTTTTTCACGAGCTGCTCGTGTTTTTCTGCCTCGGACTGTCCGGCCTCTTCATGGAAACTCGCCATTCTATATCATTTTGTGTTTTCCCCTTTTTCTGGTCCTTGCTTATTCCAAGTGCATTTGCATTTCTTGTCTTTATATGTAAACACACAATTTTTTTTATGGATTAGGTTCTTTTAGTCAAATTTATGCATTAGGTAGTAATCCAATTCTTAGCGATAGAACGATTGAAAAAGGAAACAGAAAAAAAACATTCCATACGATAGGCCGGCCCAACAAATGGAGGAGGTAGGGGATGGATGTAACCAATTCGTGGAAGCGCTATACAACGCTCATAGCGTCGTCTGCGCGCGCGGACGCGTACCCCTGTGTGTTATCGCACCTTACTGGGCCTAGCCCATTTACTACGCCCAGAACCAAGCAAAATTGGTTCACTTTTCAAATTTGAACCATTTGAAAAAAAAGAACATTTTTCAAATTTGAACCATTTTCCAATTTCGAAATATGAACCATTTTCAAAAGTGAAACATTTTAAAAAATGAACCAATTTTTAAAAATAAACCATTTTAAAAAATGAACCATTTTCAAAATGAACCAATTTTCAAAAATGAACCATTTTTTAAAGTGAACATTTTTTAAATCTGAACCATTTTTTAAAAATAAAAAAATTCAAAATCTGACCCATTTTAAAAATGAACATTTTCATAAAAATGAAAACATTAAGAAATTTTAAAAGAATAAAAAATGAAAAGAAAAAGAACCGAAAACATTTAAAAACGGACCGAAAACAGAAACCAGTAAATCAGAAAAAACCGAACCGGAAGGTTCTGGAACCTTCACAAAACCATGTAAAAACCGCGCTGAAAACATAATGGGCCGGCCCAGTAGCTTCCAATGCAGCGCATCGTACAAAGGGAGGGGGTATGCGTTTTGGCGTCCAACCGACGCAACGAGCGTCGGTTAGGAATCGCCCCAATTCTTAGCGGTGGAGGGATTGAAAAAGGAAACAACAAAAAACATTCCGCGTGATAGGCCGGCCCAGCAAACGGAGGAGGGGGATGGATATCTGCGGATTTCGTAGCCCAATACTTCCAGCTCAAGTACCCAGCGAGAAGCACTCTAGTCTGCGGCAGTGCTGCTGGTACACCTGCTGACCTGCATTCCGCGCGTTTCCGGCCATGGCTATCGCCTCGCCCTCCCCTCGCTTCCACCTCTCCCTCCACCTCCAAACCCCCAACCCAGCCCCCAGCCGCAAGCCCCGCCCGACGCCGACCGCCGAGACGCTTCGCCGTCGCCTCCTCCGCAAGGGCGTATCCGCGACGCCCAAGATCCTCCACGCCCTCCGCAAGAAGGAGGCGCACAAGTCGCTCCGCCGCGCCAGGAAGGACGCCTCCGCCGCCAACGCGCCGCCCAAGGAGGAGGCGCTAGTGGCAGAAGAGGAGGCCAGATTCCGCGCCGCCGCCGAGGAGTACCGCGCTCTGATGGGGCGGCCCTGGGACGGTGCCCGCACCCCGCCGCGCGTGGCCTCAGGCGAGGAGGGGCTCGATGGCCTGCGGAAGATGCTCGAGGGAAGGAGGGGTGGCGGATTCCAGTGGCTTCTTGACGACGACGTGGAAAAGGAGGAGGAGGCGGGGATGCCAAGGGAAAGAAGAGGCGTGTCGGCTCCGGCTGGATTTCGGAAGTCGGGGACGAGGAGAGGAAGATTGAGTTGCTGGTCAGTAGGTAAGCCATGTTTCCTGCGCTTGCTGCTCTTCATGACGTTCTTGATATCACTTTAGCCGGGTGTAAGTCCTGCTCTGCAGTAGTGTTGGCTGCGGCCTGCTTCTCAGCCCTCCTTTTGTTGTCAGTTATTCAGTAAGATGACTAGATGAGTACATGACGAATAGGATAACATGGTACTTGTATGATTGCAAGCTGGAACCCCAGTGCGAGTATGAACCTACCAACAATGAAATCACGAAAACTGACGTGATTCATTTAAATCCAGGCGGCACGCACCTTGAGGGCAAGCAATTGATAGGTTTTGCAAAGATTGTATCTGATAACTATACATTTTGTATATGCGCACACACTTTTATGTGCAATTCACTGTGCATCTTCGTTATCCTTATACCATTATCAAGTTATTTTTTCCTTACTAAATTCGTCTCTTAGGATGTGTATCTCTTCCATCTGTATCACGTCACCTATGAACTGTGAAGTGTCACGTTTCCATTATCGAATAAACAAGTTTGTCCACCAGGCTCAGTGAAGTGGAAATAAGTTTGGGTGATTGGAGGCTTACTAAAATGATGAAACAAGCTGACCTGATATATAATGAAGATAATCTACTACAAATACTGAAAGGGCTTGAGGCTCAAGGAAACTGGAGGCAGGCTGTTGCTGTCACTGAATGGGTGTACAACGAGAACAGCTACAAGCATCGAAGAAGCAGGTAATTTTCTGTTTATTCATATTCTACACACTTATTTTTTTCCGGCCACTGCAAGCATAATTTATAAAATGCACTTGTCCTGGAATGTCAATAACAGTAACTAATAGAACTATTCCATATTTAGGTTTGTTTATACAAAGTTGCTCTCAATCCTTGGGAAAGCATCGATGCCAACTGAAGCACTTCGAGTTTTCACCATCATGCGGGTAGCTTTTTTTCCCATAATCACAATAAATTAATCAATTTATTATTTATATCTTCCCTCCTTCCAAAACCAGGAAAAATAAATGGCACAAACGTTTTATGTTGCTTCACATCAGGGAGATGCTCAAATATATCCAGATATGGCTGCATACCATAGCATTGCTGTTACGCTTGGTCGAGCTGGCCTTCTCAGTGAGCTAATTAAGATAATAGATAATATGAGACAAAAGCCTTCAAAAAGGGTAATGCTGATGCGACGCAAAGATTGGGATCCTTTGTTGGAGCCGGATGTTCTCATTTATAACTCGGTGAGGGAAGCCTGTGAAGCTTTTCTTGTCATTTTTTTCCTAGTTCCATGTCTGAACAAGTCTTTGATCTTGTTGTAAACATGATTGCCTTGTCACTTTGACCTTTCGCTTTGTAGGTTCTTAATGCATGCGTATTATCACAGCAGTGGAAAGGGGTATTTTGGGTGTTTCAGAAAATGCGATTTAGTGGATTGACGCCTACAGGTGCGACATTTGGGTTGGCAATGGAGGTAAAGATGTTTACTTGATCACTGGTATGGATATTTGGGTAATTTGGTAGCATTTATGTATTCTTGTTTGGTCTACATATTTACAGATCTTTGTGGCATTCATAACTCGATGAGGATGTCACTAACTTATTTGATCATTAGCATATTTTAAATTATTAGCACTGTACAATCTGTTAAGATATGATGGAAACTATGATCTAGACGGTATTATATTATTGACAAGTTGTGTTTATTTTTAAGAACCACAACTTCTCGTTAGCCAGTTCTGTCTTATCGCATATTTTTCTGCAAGCCATATACGCACATGGTTTAGAAGTGTTGGTCTCTAGTTACATTGTTCTAGACTTCCAGTGCTCTTATCTTGTCCTGCCTATATTCCCCTATGTCAAGTTATTTATCTTCCTCCTCTCGTACATGTCCTTTATCTCATGTGTTCATATACTCAAGAACCATTGTGAGATTTAAATATGGTCGAACCTCTCTGTTGTCCAATTCGTTCCAGTCTCAAGCAACTAATATGTTATCAATTTTAAGAAAAGACGGTATTTTTCTTAGTTGGATCTTTGATGTGTTATGGCATACTACTATTCTTACTGGAGCCGCTTTCTGAAAGGTTATGCTTAAAGCCAAGAAATATGAGTTTGTCCAGAAGTTCTTTGAAAAGATGCAGAGAAAAGGGGTACCTCCAAGAGCGATAACTTATAAAGGTAGCATTGCAGTAAGCTTCGTCTGGTGTACTACATTCGTGCATTCTAGATGGATATACTATTTGAAATTTCGGTTATGTAGTTGACTGTTGACCTTCTGATTTTTTCAATCAGTGCTAGTAAGAGCCTTCTGGGAACAAGGGAAAGTAAATGAAGCTGTTGAAGCAGTTCAAGACATGGAACAAAGAGGAGTTGTTGGAGCTGCAAGTGTGTACTATGAACTAGCTTGCTGTCTTTGCAATAAAGGAAGATGGAAAGATGCTATGTTACAGGTTTGTGAATGATTATGCATTTAGTCAGATATCGCTGCCTTTTGGGGTTTGTGCTAGTTGTATGATTTTATTATTTCTTCATCGAGATTTAGTTACCAATTATAGTAGCTCAGGAACCATGTCATATGTGCTATAAAGCTTAGGAATAAACATGTGATTGCTTTCTTTTGGATGGCAAAAAAAAAAAAATCTGATAAAGCCACTGGGTACGGCTTTGTGCCCATTAGAGCTCATGTCACCTCAAGCGGCATTGATCAAACCTGCTGAAAAGTTGAGTTTTGGCCTTGCAAAATCTCAGATGTTACCAACACGAATGGTGATGTTTTGGAGGTCTTATGCCTCAGAACTTCCAAATTTCAGATTGATTTAAGGTGCCAGCTTTCTCAAAATATTTCAAATGTATTAATAGTTTCTTACTACTTCACATCTCAATCTATTGGTACAATTGTCATATAATCAATCTAGTTAGTTTGAAAAAAAAATTACTTTAGTAAATAAGTACTACGGAGGTTCTTGGTCAAAGTTGCTTATTGAAAACCGTGATCTTATCATAGGCGTCATATATTCTAGTCTCGAACAAATAGTACAGTGGATATGCTCTTTGCTCTTCCGTTGGGGTTTTTGTTTAGTATCTCCACTCCCGCACCATTTTCTTCCTAGTCATTTTAATTAATCTTACTTCCACAAAAAGCGGGCATTACATTTGTATCCTTATTGCGCAAGCAGTATCTCCTTGTGGGGACTGGGAGAGTAAAGAAAATAGAAGGAATTTTGATGATAATTTATCTGTTTCAGGTTGAGAAGTTGGAACAGCTTCGCCTCACTAAACCACTGGAGTTTGCATTTACTGGCATGATCTTAGCCTCGTTTGATGGTGGATATATCTCTGAGTGTATCTCGATATTTGAGTCAATGAAGGACTACTGTACTCCAAATATTGGGACCATAAATGTCATGCTAAAAGTGTATGGACGTTGTGATATGTTCGGGAAGGCAAAAGACTTGTTTGAGACCACCGCATATAGCTTTTCTAGTTCTCAGCCACGAATCCATGGGCATTCATCACTCAACGCGGACGCATATACGTACAGCTCTATACTTGAAGCATCTGCATCTGCCCAACAGTGGGAATATTTTGAAAATGTGTATAGGCAAATGACTCTCTCTCATCACCATCTGGATCAAAGGAAATATTCATGGTTGCTCATCAAGGCATCCAGAGCTGGAAAGGTGTGTTTATTATCTACTATCTGCTGATCTTTTTGTGAGATATATGACTTGGTGGTTTGATTCTTAGCGCAGTACTAGGTCAAAACCAAAATTTCTATTGGATACTATGTTTTATGATATTTGTGCAAATATGGCCTTTACATCTTATTTAAAAATTAGAAGTAACGTTGTGTTTTCATCATGGAGTTTAATATGTGTGTTGTCTAATAGTGTAATATGGGTCAACCCCTACTTCTGTGACAATTTATTACTCTTCAAAGGAAATGTGGCGCCTCAAATTCTACCTTAGAATGATCATCATTGTCATCATCATCCAAGTTGTTTTTATTGCTTTCATATCCAGATTTAATTTCATTGGCAAAATTTATTTTCAAGTTTTTACTATTTTGTGCATCTAACCTCAAGGGAGGGCATTCCAAACACTTCTAGCCTGCTGCCACTGTTGTGTACATGCAGTGAAGGTGACCCAAGTGCAGAAATTATTTGCTCACTGTGATTTTGTTTGCAGCCCTATTTGCTGGAGCATGCACTTGATTCAATACTTGAAAGAGGAGAAATCCCTGATGTACAGCTGTTCACTGAAAATATTTGCCAAACAATTGCTCAAAATGACTACGGAAGGACACTGCATCTCATGAATGCTATGGCTGCGGCTTCAGTCAATGTTGATGAACTGCAATGGAGTGATCTGCTTCAGCAAAATTTGAATCGATTCAGTGTGGATGCGTTGAAAGACCTTATAACGCACCTCTGTGCTAGTGAAACCTTCAAAACAGACCCTGCACATGGTTTTTTAAGAGCGTTGCAGTCCCAATGTGCGACAACCTTGGTGCAAGAAAAATCTGGTGATACTGAAGAACCTCAAGTAGATAAATGTTCTAGTGGCAATCTGATGGAACAAGATCAGCTCTCTTGCAAGGAGTCATCGAGCACAAATATATTTCCTTGTGACAAAGGTAGTAGTGAATTATCTGATTGCAGTACTGATATCCCTGAATTAGTTGTGAAAACTGGCTTGGGTGGGGACATTGTGTTATGCGGTTCACATTCTGAAATTGGGCATTGGGGCGCACAAGTATCTGCAATTGACAGAGTTCTAGATTCCATGAACTCGTATGGTAATAGTAGTTCATATGAAGCGATGCCAGCAGCATCAGAAATTCTTGAGTTATGGGAACAGGAGGGTGTAAATGACATATTTGTTTCGAAGAAAGAAAGCAGAGCAACTATGAGAGGATAACTGAAGACTATTATCTGATGTTACCCATGTAATTCTCTGAAACTGGCCTGGTTAATGAGGATATCATGCAGTATCAGAAGCTGGAGTCCCATAGGCTTCGATGGCTTTTGGTTTTTGTGATCACATCAGAGAGTTTATAAAAGACCAAGACTAGTCCGTGGCTAGTATTTATTTTATTTACATAGGGGACTCAGGGTCACGCTCGAGGTAAATGCTAAACATGTTTGCAATATTTTAGGAGAAAACGTGTGTATTAACTCGTATAAGTGGATCTACACCATTGCATCTAAGGATACTGAAGGCATATATATTCATCTGTAGGAATTGTGTTGCCGAACCGGCTCACTTGAGAACCAACATGTGGCTAGATGGTCAGGTGGGTGGTTGTACCCTGTGGTTAAGACGGAATATTCTTTTGGTGGAATGCAAAGTTAATCTTGGTAGTGAGGTGTTTATTACGGTGACTTTCGTCAATCTAGAGCTGTACGACTCTGTTGTCAATGGATGTTGTGCGAATGTGTGTGGTGGTGGTGTGTGCATCCACAGGAGTTATGTTTGTTTATGTTGTATACTGCTCGCTCCGTCCCTAAATATAAGATGTTTTAGTTGTTTCAAATGTTAACTGGATGCGGACCAAACTGAGTAAACTACTCCCAGTATCATCCTTCTCTATGTAGACGTACGTGCACACTTGTTTTAGCTGTGTAGTGGTGTGAGCGATGAACGTGTGAATTGTGCGGTATGTACTCTTAGAACGAATGGCTGCCGTGGCCACCTGCAACCGCTGCGCCGACGCCAGCGATGTCTATCGCGAGTCGAGTCACCATGGTTGAACTAGGTCAGGCCAGGCGGCACTTCCACTGGCCGCAAACGAAGACTTGCAACTTGCTTGATTCCATTCATACGTAGACTAACGCGTAGAGGAGACTGACTCTCGAAAGTCAAAACCGACGCAGATCGTTCCTTAGCTACAGGCCGACAGCTAGCTCGCCCTTCAGTTGGGCACCATTTTCAGCAAGATCGAAGCACACTACTCCGTGTTGTCACCATTAACTTGTTGCATCAGTCCTTACTCGAGATCAGTAAGGACAGATACTTTTTTTACTTTCGACACTCATAATGGCCGAGATGGTTGCTTCCGCGGTGGTCGGCGAGACGCTGAGCAGGATCTCCGCCTTCCTCATCGACCAGCCCGAACAGAAACCAAGCGACAAGGACGACGAGGAGAGGCTGGAGATGGCACACATCAAGATGGAGGCCGCACTGCGCATGTCCAGCAAATGGCAGGTCACGGAGGTGCCGATGCTGCGCTGGCGGCGCAAGCTGAAGCGCGCTGCCAAGGAGTGCGACAGCACGCTGCGCCACCGCAAGCAGCTCGCCCTGGAGGACGAGGAGATCAGGCGGTCCTCGTTCCCCAAACGGATCGCGCGTGCGGCCAAGTCGTTCATGTCATCTTTCGACAGCCGCGGTAAGGCCGACGCCGACGAGCCAAGCAGCAGCAGTGCCGTGGATATCAAAAGACTGGAGAGGTTTGCGGATGGCGCAAGTGAATTCCTCAGGTTCGTCGAGTTCGGTGGAACCCCGCCGGGGCGGCAGCACATGTTCTTCAACAACCCTCTCATCGGCGACCTCCTCGCCGGGAAGACTCTGCGCTACCAAGCACTTCGAGGAGGACGACTCTACCATCTCGGCATGCGGCCCACGAGGTTCGCGGAGCGCGGAGTGGAGGCGATGGTCTGGTTCGCCTATCAGGATTTCGATGAACCTGCGAAGAGCATCAATTCAAGGTTCATGCTGCGTCTCTCCGAGAGCAGCGACGTATTTGGGATCATAATCAAGTGCTTGAGATCAGCTACGCCTCACTTCGTGACCGCTGCTGAAGACGCGAGGAGAGAGCTCGTCCAGCTTCCCACGCAGGATTTCTCGTGGGTGACCCATTTTCCTTACGCAGAGAAGGAGCACTGGGTCGATGTTCACAGCACCTTGACTCACTGGCTTCGTCCAGACCCACTCTGCTGCAACGGGCATGATCTGGCGTCGTCAACGTCAAGGCTGGCTAGTATGTATCCTGAAGAGGTTATTGTGATGTATCTGCAGTGCTACATCGAGCTGTCCGACGAGCATAGAGCTACTGAGAACGGAAGAAGAAGCACCCAGACTTCAGGTTCGTCTCCTCTGAAGCTAGGAGTTCTTTTTATTCCCCATGACTCACCGGTCGGCATAGCGCCTGCAGCTGAGACCTATGCTTTGGAGATGATTGATGGAGAGGAACAAGAAACAGTCCACCAAAATGCAACTCTGCAAGATTTAGATGAGAAGTTGCTTCCCAAGGCCATAGACCACCTCTGCCAGAATTCTGAATCCAGGACGTATCAGATGTGTCTCAGGTCCAGACATGGCACTGCGCATCTCTGCGTGGAGAAGAAAACAACACGGGTAACAAGTAAAACCGCTACTAGATCACAGTCACGGATTGGAAACAAAAAACCAGAGGGAAACGGTATGGAGGGATGGCTGGAGGTATCCAGAGACCTGCTTAAGTTATGGGAAGTTCGCTCATCTGACGAGCTGCACGGCTCAGTCAGGTCTTGGATAGTTAACTCCCCTAGGGCTAGGCGTGACTAATCCTTCCTGTCATTTCATTCGTAGTACGCTTGTGATGAGAAACTTCGCAGACTGCATATGATGAATGCTAGTTTTTTTTTTGTGAAAAAGGTTACAAAGAATTCCAGAAGTAATGAAAATTACAAATAGGTCTTCAGACCACCTAGCGATGACTACATGCAGGGAAGCGAGCCGAAGGTGCGCCACCGTCCTCACCCCTCCCTCACTGGAGCCGGGCAAAGCTTGTCGTAAAAAAACTTGTTGTAGTGGACATACGGGAAGTCGTCGTGCTAAGTCCCCAACGCACCAGAGTAGCAACCATCGCCAATGATGACAACCGTAGATGAGTCAGACCTACAACCACACGAACGAACACGGAAACGGACTAGATCCGAGAAGATCCGCCGGACACACAACTCCACACGCCCTCCGTCAGTACTATACGCACCACCGGAGCGAGTATAGGACGGGGCGGACCTTCTTCTGTTTTCAGGATGTTGCCGCCGCCACACCATCGACAAGAGGCCTTTTGTGGTACCCTCAAATGAACCACAGCCATTTATTTTCGTTGATCTAAAGGCTAAAAATGTTTCATACCGGTGCTAAAACGATGACCAGCATAAGTCGTACTGGTGCAAACCCGGAGCCTCCTGCAGATGGGCCCTGGCCCATTACGGTGGTAGGGTGCTGGCCCAATGAGAAATTCATTAATCCTTAGCCCAAGTCCAATACAGCCATCGCAGGCACGATTCCTACAGAAATCCCCAAATTTTCCACGAAATGGAACCCTAAATCGTCCATGCTCCGACGACGAGCGCAGCAGCATGACGAGCACCTAGCACTGGCCCTCATCTGCCCCTTCTCTGGCAGACACCAAGTTGCTGAGCACATCGAGGACGAGGCGCGGTGCAGCGGGTCGACCGATGCGGCGACGGCGGGCGCGACCTCCTTGCGGACGGCGGCCACAGCCTCGTCCACGCACGCAGAGCGTTCGGCGACGTCCTTGTCGAGCGAGGCGAAGTGGGCAATCGCCGCAGCGTTCCGGTGGTCGACCTCGACGAGATTGCTCTATGGAGAATGGTGATTTGGTTTGACAGTAGCTAGTCGCAGATCCACGCTCTGGTTAAAGACCATTACATTTTTCTAAGGATGGCGATGGGTAGGGTATGGGGCGGGTAGACCAATACCATACTCATACCCGTGTAGTCAATGGGTACAAAATTCTACCCATACCCGTACCCGCGGGTATGAAACCTTACCCGTACCTATACCCGGCGGATACCCATACCCATTGGATACCCACCGGGTAGATCAAATAGTACACAAGTTACTCAAAATTTTACATTCATCGGTAAATTTTTGATAAAAGAAAAACATTTATCTCAACTCAATAACATATATTTGAGTACGTGACAATTATGTCAACTCAAATTGAGAAATGATGACAACTTCACATAGATTTACAAACTCACGAGAATAAATGTTGTACCTCCACGGGTAAGGTATATAAACGGTAGGGTATGGATATACCCACAGGTACGAGGTTATACCCGTACCCTACCCACGACTTAAATGGGTAGGGTACGGGTACTACTCATGGGTATAAAATTGTACCCATACCCTACCCATACGGGTACGGTACCCGCGGGTACCCATGGGTAAAATTGCCATCCTTACATTTTTCAGCAGAGTTCATGTACATGGTAGTTCCGGTACTGGATGGCAGCAGATGTCATTTCTGAATAATATTGATTTTCAATGTTAGGCATGTTGAACTCTCCTCATTGTTGACTGCATATGCAAATATAATGTTGTTGGAAGTAGCAACTACGATACAAGTTACAAGGTACCTTGAAATGGTATCATGTTAAGATGCCAATTTGTCTATTTTTTCTGAAAGTTTGGGAACTTAATGTCTAACGCATATGCTTTTCACTTCTTCAAATCAGAGTGCCATCTTGGACAGACAGGAGATTGTTCAGGTTGACCATACTTCTCGCTTGGACGTGATCTTAAGTTCGTATGAAGCACTTGACTGTGTTAGGAGCTCCGATTACAAGCATGTGAAGGTCATCTTTGTCTGAAAATGTGTGGTGGCGATGCATAGATTTAATTTACAGCTGACATACCGCAAGCATATCCACAATTGTAAAGGCATTGCACTCATGGTACTACCCAGTACCGCCAACGTAGATTTGTGTACTAAAAATACCTGAATGTATTTGTTTTAAATCTTTATGTAGCAGCTAGAGTATCAGATGGCCTGTAGTACACAGTTTTTTTTTCCAGAGTAAGCAGTTGAAGGGAAGTAAATAACAAGCGAGCATATCCACAAAGCAACTGACAGCTAGCAATGAACCATTTGGTACAATTTGGCAAGCATAATGTTCCATTCATGATTTCAACAGGTCCACACTAGGTTCGCATCCAACCAGAAAAATGACAAATCACAGGAAATTTTCACAGGGAACAAAGGAGATTATGAAGAAAAACATGAATTGTACGAGCAGATCGAGCTTCCTAATGGGCTTTTAGTTACAAAAGAATGTCTAGTAAGAATAGTACAAAATAAAAGAGTTTCAACCACCACACAAATTCCAAGGACAGAGACAAGGAAATTTGATGGAACTCACGCCGTAGATACACATATCTCCACTACTTGATAAAATTTCTTATGGGTTTTCAGTTACAAAAGAATGTCTGGCAAAGAGGGTACAGAAAAAAATAATTTTACTATCACACCAGTTTCATGGACAGAAACAACGAAACTTGATAGAATCCTGTTGGTGTGAGTTCTTGCCACCCCCTCCTCAGTTTCCACTTTTAATTAACAAACAAGGAAAACCAAATCGACCCCGTAGATACACATTTCATCTTTGGATGGAGCAGAGACAATATAATCGCTGTCCTTTCCTCCCCTTATGCCACCTGTTCTAGTCAAGCCACTACCGCCTGGAGCCTGGATGTTTTCACCGAGGTCTTCCTTTCGTTCCCAGCTCAAGAGGCTGTTGTGAATCCACTGAAGGAAAATATTAAGGAATCGATGACTGATGACTGAACTGATTTAGTTTCGCATACATTGTTATCTTCGATGTTCTTGTTGATGGTGTTGTCCACACAACTCTCTTTGATTTGTCAACGGTTTCGCCTTTCGTCAGTGTCGCAACTCTCTATGATTTCTCGACAGTTTTGTCTTTCGTCAGTGCAGGCCTCACATTGTTGCATCGGATGCTATTCAAAACCATTTTAGAATCACCAAGCTGACTCGTGGCAGCTTGCGTATTTTGTTTCTTCTGAACATGCAATATATACAGAACAACAATTTAGTATGTGTGTTTATAAATTGCACTACAACTAATTGATTGGACAGGAAAAAAACTCACCTGTTTCTCGCCAAATTCTTTTCACCTTTTCAGAAAAAATCTGGTAATTCAAGCCAAATGTTCTCAAAACGGAAAACGGCAGCCTTGGGCATACTGGACTGTACTGCTATCACACAGGGGACATGATCTGAGATCGGCATGGACAGAGGAAAAGCCCACGTATTAGGATAGGAGATTGTCCAAGGAGCAGTGCAGAAAAACCAATCTAAAAGTTCCAACAGGGGGGGGGGGGGGGGGGGGGGGGGGCCTGCATGTTGCTCCAAGATTGTACCCCTGATTCATCTTACCATTACTCTTCTGTTTCATCCTTTGGTACTGGTATAGTGTTCTTCTCGGCGACCATCTGTTTTCATTCTGGATTTGCTTCTTTCAACACTTGTCTTTCATAAATGCATCACAAAGGGTGAATCAGCAGCCGAGTGCAATCTTTCGCAAAAACGAGCAATGGGGGATGCAATCGTAACTCACATCAGTCCTCAGCTATGCATTCACCTTGTTCATCCTTTTAACCACCTGCATTTAGTGATGGCAGCATTTCAGTTCCCACATATCCTACCTGCAGGATACAGCTTAACTAAGGGAAACCCATATTACTTTCAAGTACGGCGTCCCGTGTGGCGTCGGTGCCGTCCAGCTCCGTCGTTCAGTTTGTTGTCGCCTCCATCGACGTGCAAGGTGGAGTGGAGATTAGAGAGGGGGATCTACGGCATCGTCGGAGGTCGGTTGGAGGTGGCGGAGGCTGGCGGGGGTGGCGGCGCTGCGGCGCACTTCGTCAACGAGGAGGCGGCTTCCGGTCTGTTTTGTCTTTTAAAGCTGTGGGCTTCGGGCCTGTTTGTTTGTCAGCGATGGCCTCATGTTTTTACCAGTGAATTACAGTTCATGGGCCTATTGGACTTAATCTCGGACACCACATTGAACCGTTCAATCAAACCATACTTATTAGTCATTCTCCTAGACCAGTAAAAGTACTGTAAAAGACACACTCAAAGAACCTAAAAAAAGGGAACGGAAACCTTCCCGCCAGCGAGGGGTTGCGGTCCGCCGCACCCAAGAGTCGTCGGAGGCGGGAGGACCAGCAGCTTTGGTGACGAGATGGACGAAGACCAAATCAGAATCGCCTGTACGATCGCCTGGGAAGGAGCCGTACCGGTTCGGCAGACGCCTGTATCTTAATGCTAGCTTGTTTGTTGTTTTTGAAGAAATTTTAACATGCTCCTTGAAGATCTGGAAATTACCCAAGTCTTCTTCTTTCGCGGTATGTTGTCTCGTCCGCCGGTTCTGCCATTTTGTCCAAGCCGTTGTCTACACGGCGTTCATGAGGTTGCATAACTTGCATCCACATGCAAATTCCAATCGTCTGTCTACGACTTACGTCTGCTAGACTGCTCTAGTACCACTGAAATTAATATCTCTGCGAGCTCCAATCCATCAATGATCAATCCACCCATGTTTGCCGCCACTAATTAATAATTCTGTGTGTGAGCGAGCAACATTGATCTGGTCGATGGAACGGCCGTCAAGACCGTGACTTCTAGCGGTACTCCAAGGCTGGCCGTTGCAATTGATTTGGTCGACATCGACATGTTCGGCAGCCAGTGATTGCCGCGAGTTTGCACTCACCGGCCACCGCAAGCTTATCATCTTTCCCTTTACGTGTTCCGCATATACTTAAGTACAGAAAAGGTTATTCTAAAAAAAAGTACAGAAGGTTCTATCCGGCCGTATGTGTAGTTTTCAACTTCTAGAGGAACATGTGCGCGACTTTTGGTTCCATATGTTCCGGTGCAAGATGCACCCGCAAGAGCTTACGCAAGTTGGATAAGGACGGAAGCTCGTTGGTCCTGGGCACAAGTTAATCTTAGCTATTTCACATCCTTGTCGTTCAATTTTCTGACCAATAAGAGATTATCTGCAAATGATTAATATTTGAGTGAATAAACTGTCCCGTTATTTTTTTTTTTGCATTTCCCATTAACATATGAGAATGTACTAATACAGCGATATGAGATTAATATTTTAGTTGCTAAGAATTCTCCAACAGTTTTCTATAACTAACAGAAATTCCCACAATTTTGATATCTCGAGCAAAAGAGGATGATCAAGTACGTGGAGTGATTCCCCATCTAGTCGAGGGTGGTGTATCAATACTACAGTATGCTGATGATACTATTTTATTTCTTGAACACGACTTAGTGAAGGCCGTGAACATGAAATTAATCATATCCTTTTTTGAGCAACTTTCCGGACTGAAGATTAATTTTCACAAAAGTGAGATTTTTTGCTTTGGAAAATCGAAAGATATGCAGGCAGAATACCGTAATATTTTTGGATGTGAAAGCGGGTCACTTCCTTTTAAATATCCGGTATTCCTATTCATTATAGAAAACTATTGAATAAGGAGTGGAAACCGGTTGAGGATAGATTCGAAAAGAAATTAGGAGCATGGGTTGGAAAAATGCTCTCATACGGAGATCGTTTGGTTCTTATAAATTTGGTTCTAACGAGTTTACCAATGTTCCTTTTATCCTTCTTTGAAATTCTGATAGGGGTCCGAAAACGTTTAGACTTCTATAGATCGCGGTTCTTTTGGCAAAGTGATCAAACAAAGAGAAAATATAGGCTTACAAAATGGAACATTATTTGTCGACCCAAAGATCGGGATGGTTTGGGTATTGAGGTGTTGAAACTTAAAAACAAGAGTCTTCTTTCTAAATGGTTGTTCAAGATTCTAACAGAAGAAGGGGTATGGCAAGAACTTTTATTTCATAAATATCTGAATGGCAAGATGCTCTCTCAAGTTCAGGCTAAACCAACCAATTCTCCTTTTTGGAAGGGGATCATGGGGGTTAAGCAAGAGTTTTTTGATCGCGGGTCTTTTGTAGTGGGAAATGGTTTACAAACCAGATTTTGGGAGGACACATCAGATTTTGGGAGGACACATCGTTAGGCGACACACCATTGGCTTCCCAGTACCCAAGCTTGTATAACATTGCGCGACATAAGGATGTTGTAGTTGCACAAGTTATGACTATGGTCCTATTAACCTACAATTCCGTCGGGCCATTATAGGTGACAAAAGGGATGCTTGGATGCATCTCGTTGCTAGACTTATGCAAGTCACGATTTCTAATGAGAATGATTGTTTTAAATGGAGATTATCAACAAGCGGTTCTTTCTCCGTTAAATTCATGTATGCGGAATACACAAACGGACATACGAGATTTTTACATAGATTTTGTGGAAACTTAGAATTCCCTTGAAGATAAAGATTTTCTTGTGGTTTCTAAATAGGCGCGTCTTGTTAACAAAGGATAATTTAGCCAAGAGAAGACATGATGTAAAAAATGTTTTTCCGATACAGAAGAGTATGTAGAACATTTATTTATATCTTGTCAATTTGTTAAGAATATTTGGAGACTTGTACACTTCACTTTTAATATAATTCATCCATCCAGTGTTTCTAATATGTTTGGAAGCTGGCTCAATGGTATTGATAAAGACACTAAGGCTAGGATTCGCATCGGTGTATCAGCCTTCCTTTGGGCAATCTGGAATTGCCGAAATGATATTGTATTTAACAAAGTTCAAATCCCCCACTTTATGCAGGTTGTGTTCAGAGCTACCCACTGGATCCAGTCCTGGTCGGTCCTTCTCCCAAAAACCCAGCGGGTTCATATGGATTCCGGATGTACTCGAATGATGGCGGTCGCTCGGGCTATCTTCTGCCAGAATGGGTGACGTCATGCTAGAAGAATAGATGGATAGGCTATCTCCACGGCTTTTTAGATTTGTGTTTTTTTGCTGGCTCATTTTTGTGTTCACTTGAAGTGATCCATGAATTGTAATAAGCTGAGTACTTACGTTCCAAACGTTTATTTTTAATATAAAAACGGCTGTGTGCATCATTTTGGTGCAGAGGCCGGGTGACCCATTTCTACAAAAATAGACATTCCCAGTCCGTAAAAAACAGAAAAACAGTGTGCCAGAAGATGCCCTGAACACTTCTAGTGAGGTTTTTTGGGTCCCTAATTTCCTCTCTCCTCGAGGTGCCAGCGACAATATTTTTCGAATAACAGCACGAGAGATGCCATATTCATTAATCAAGAGAAGAAGGCAGTGCGCAATATCATGCCGGGCGGCCCGGGCCAGAACATCTAAATAACATGAACCATTGTAAAAAAAAATGAGCTCTACCGCCCGCATCCACACGACAAGGGGCCCGAGGTTGTCTTGTCCTCCGTCTCTGTGCATGCGATATGGAGGACCGATGCGGTGTTATTGGTATTGTTGTTGAGCATCATCAATGATATATCACCAAATACGTGAAATTGTATGTTATATGATAGATTATTTAGTGGTCCCTAGTCGACAAGTTTATGGAGACACATATCTTTGACGCGGCTGGCTAAGTTTGAGAAGTCATGGGCATAGTGATGCCATTCCAGACTTATTGACTTTGATTAAGTACTTCATTTAGTCAGACATACCCGTTTTGAGACGAAACGAGCTATTGTCATTTGTTAGTCTCAACTACAATGTATATGTCATGCTCTTAGATATGAGATATTCGTATATATGATTCGAGTTGTAGATAGACTTACGTAGGTCTACCAAACGCTACACTGTAATTGAGTAGTTACAAAGATAGATTTCGGATTTGTAAGGAAGCAAGTTTCGTTACAATGTTGGTCTAGATGGAATTTGCCCCTCCGCCTGAAGCAAGTTTCGTGGTGTTGTTGGTCATGCGATTTGAGATAAGAGTTAACTCGGTTCAAAAATATGTATCACGCGATCGAGAAGTTAGGTCGAGTTATCAATAAGGATGATAAGAGCATCTCCACTTGGATCTTTTACTTACAAAGTTGGCCCCTTGAAACATGAAACCATGGCGCCGTAACTGCATACAAAACAAATACTGACGTAGAGCCTATCATGGCCGTGAGCTCTGAACATACGCTTGGGGCGTGTTTGGTTATCTATGAAGAGTTGGGCCAGGCCTATGTGCATGCAAAAACGAGTGTTTGGTGAGCTGGGCGGCACCGCGTATCTGCATAGCACGAACCTCAAAACACATTTGGATCTGGCCCTTGAGGAACGACCGATTCGGCTGTTTTTTCAGAGCCACCTTTTTGCACTTTTTGCTGCACTGGCTGGTAAGGATGGCAATGGGTAGGTTATGGGGTGGGTAGAGCAATACCATACCCATACCGCGTAGTCAATGGGTAAAAAATTCTACCTATACCCATAGCCGCGGGTATGAAACTTTACCATAACCCATACCCGACGGGTAAATTAAATAGTACACAAGTTATTCATAAATTTACATTCATCGATAGCACATTTCATAAGAGAAAACATTTATCTCAACTCAATGAGCACATGACAATTATTTCAACTCAAATTAACAATTGATGACAATTTTTACATAGGTTCACAAGATCACGAGAATAAAAGTCGGAGCTCCATGGGTAAGGTTCACATGTTAGTATAAACGGGTATAGTACGGGTATACCCACAGGTATAATGCTATACCCGTACCCTATACGCAACTTAACGGGTAGGATACGGGTACTACCCATGGGTATAAAATTGTTCCCATACCCTACCTATGCGGGTACCCGTACCCGTGGGTAAAATTGCCATCCATACTAGTGGCTGGCTGAGAGTGGATACGAACCTTTTGCTCTGCTCTCTCTAATCTACATAACTATATTTTGATTTAAAATAATTTGGACACGAAATATGTGTGCCTCGATGAGTAGGTTCCATTCCCATACTCGGTTTCAAGATTTGTCGACTATAACTTGTCAAATTTGTCGCATTCGGTTGACGGTTTGAAATATCTTTTACGAGCAGGTTCATCTCGACGTTTTGCACATCTTTCGCGTTGTAACTTCTCTATTTAGGCAACTTTCAAGGCCCACGAAGGGGCCCAAAGAAGACATAATACGCTTCAAGTAAGGTGTAGGATAGGTCGGTAGAGACTTACCTTACCTATAAACCTAGTCGGTTGCAAACTCCCGAGACCCAGACTCCAATATAAAGGCTGGGAGGGCCGCCGATCTAGGGTACGCTCATATTCCACCACCGAAACCCTAGCGAGATCGACACCTCGCCGGGATCGCCATTGTAACACCTCCAAACTATCAATAACAGACAAGTTGGAAGTAGGGTATTATCCTCAAGGAGCCTGAACCAGGGTAAATCACCTTGCTTGTCAGCCGTGGTAACTACCAGCACTCCAACCTTTCTCCCTCTCAATTAACCTGGGGTACTCGACCCTGGGATTTGTCGTGGCCACCTCACGTCACTCGGTTTCAAGTTTCGTCGACTATAACTTGTCAAATTTGTCGCATTCGGTTGACGGTTTGAAATATCTTTTACGAGCAGGTTCATCTCGACGTTTTGCACATCTTTCGCGTTGTAACTTCTCTATTTAGGCAAACATATAAGAGTAGATTTTGTACTGAGCTTTGTACGTGTTTAGACTGCTGATAGTATACACTGTGTTCTTCCACCTCCGTCGCCGTCGTTCGCCGTTGTGAACTCCACTGCCACAACAGTACCTACTGCGCTTGTTGTACGTAGCCTCTCTGTCGTCGCCGCTCAGGCACCGGCACTGCTTGCTGTTAACTTCGCCGTCACCGCATCGGCTAATGGACAGTGTGTGTTTTTAACCTGCACCGCAATCTCCGGCGAACCTCATACAACGACTTCAGCCCAGACCGCCGCCGCGCCATGCCACGCTGCTGTACTTCTCGCCGCTTTTCATGGGTGATGGTACATAGTTCAGTGCGGTGGTGTGAGGTAAGATCACCATGCTGATAGGAGGTTAGAGTACACGAAACACGGATGTAAACCAAATAGCAGAGATTAAAAACTCGTATCACGCGAAATGGGTCTGGCTGCCTCTTTATGAGCAACGAAACGGGTTGCACAATGTGGCTGACGTTTCGTTTTTTCAGGACCAAACCCTGCGAAGCCACGGTACCAAATGGGCAAAAATCGCTGCAGGTAACCAATCCTGGGCGTGGTTGTGGTGTCCTGGCTACGCCACTGACTGACATGTTGATTGTTGCATGTCATTGCATAGACTTTGATTGTACATGTTCCGATGTACTATAGAAAGCAGTCCTCTTTCGAGCTATCCAACTACAGAATTATATGTACACTCTGCACCAGTAGTACAATCCGGATTACAATCCATGCCTTTATTGCAGCAAATAACAACAGTTAAACTGTCTGCAGAGTTCATTTGCTCCGTTTGGCATGGCTTTTCGGCGAGCTCAGCACCTCGTGGTGTGGTTTCGTTGGCTTCTCCATGGCCATGGGCGTCCTTATGTCGGTGAGGGTGGGCACGAGGTACCACGCGATGGAGGTGCAGCAGATGGCGAACGCCCTACCGAACACGGCCAGGCTCAGCAGCGTGAGCACCATGACTGCCAGCCAATAGCACGTCGGCGGCGGCAGCCTCCTCCGAGAGAACGACGCGGTTCTCCTCCTCGCCGGCTCCATGCCGCGCGCAGCAGCGTTCTTGGAGGCGCCACCCCTCGGGCTGGCCGTATCCGGCAGGCTGCAGGACCAGGCAGCCGGTCGCGTCGACGACGGCGAGGCGGCGGTTGACGTTCTGGTTACTTTCTTGGAAGCGGCAGCGTCCTTGAGCTGCTGCTCGTCGGGGAGCTTGACGACGATGGGCGCCCACCTGCCGTTACACTGGACGAAGCGGACCATGACGAGGCCGCTGTCGGAGCCGACACGGCGGAGGATCTTGTCCCGGCGGGACTCGAGCTCGGATCGCACGGTGGAGAACTTGTCCAGCCCACGCTCCGCGAACGGGTTGCTGGCCCTGTCGCCGCCATGCCTCCTCCTCCTTGGCCTGGGCGAATCGTCCGCCACCGAGTTGTCGTCGAGGTGCTTGAAGCTGCCGGTGCCGCACAGCATGGTTAAGGCTTTCTCGATTCCGGCTCGTTAAGGGCGAACTGCTTTCTACTTTTAAGGACTCGCTCAAGTGGGGCAGTCAGGACTATGAACAGGCCGGTCAAGGTAGAACCTTCTGTGTCACAGGGGTTGATTTTGGACATAATGGCTGGTCATGTCTACTGATGTAACCGCTAGAATGTTGAAATTCTCTGGAGCTCGTGTTACTATATCTATAGTACGATTTTGCTAATGAGCACTGAAATATTAAATTCTTGATAGTTCAGTCAAATGTGGACCTCATCCACAGGCAGACTCTTCCTCCTCTATGGCCTGCTGCCACGTACCAATCTGAATTAAAGAAAATTAACCTTATCCCCAGCAAGCTTTTCCTCCTCATGTAAAATGAACCATTTCTCCCGTACGAACAATCTACAAGCCACATCGATTTTTTGCGCGCAAGATGTTGCTAAGGCCTAGTTCTTTTGGCGGCTTCTCCGAGAAGCTGCCCCTCCCCCAGCTTCTTGGAGAAGCCGCTCCCAAAATTTAGCGGTGCTTCTAAAATAGGAACCTATCATTGAGTTTGAAAGTCCTCTCCAATTTTTCGGACGGCTTCTCCAGGAAGCTGGGGGAGGGGCGGCTTCTACAAGCTTCTTGTAGAAGCCGCCAAAAGAACTGGGCCTAAATCATTGCAACGTCTTCATCTTGTACCTTTGAACAGCATGGATATAAGCTCTGAAACCTATTTTCATAAGCTGAACCATTTCCTCCGGGTATAGAAAAAATGTGTCTTTTCTATTACAGAACAATTGTTCAGGTCAATCAAAATACAAATCAGGAGGGACAAGAACAAGAGATTACACCAGAAACAAGATGATGAGTTTGTCAACCAAAATCGTGATGCTGAAAACTTGTTCTGATCAATGGGAGGAGTTCCAACAAGTCAAAACATACAAAGATTTCGCCGACGCCATCTGTTGACCTCATGTTATACTCCGAGAAATTTGGTGCCCGAAATCCTAAGCGAATGGCCTGCTGCGCCTTAGTTTGACTTGCCCTTCTTAACAAGTGTTGAGGTGCGGAATTCTGCATCATCTTTAATGAAGCTCCACCAGAGATAAGTGAGAGGAATGGTGCTCGCATGCCACAGCGAATGTGCATCAGCATATCCCTTGTATGGAGGAAAGTCGTAAACTTCAAGAAGCATAGCTAGCGCTCCTCCAAATACAACCATCCAAATCTTCAATCGTGACGGATGACGGGTCACACCAGCCCAGATTGCCCATGCAAGAAGTTGAACCACACCCATCACAACACAAACTTTCATGTTCCATCCTGAAAAGGGAAATTTGGCACATAAATATGGATACACATGAATTAATATGTTTGTCCGTTAATGCAATATTACATCGTGGCTTTTATTTATGAGAGGCTGTAACTTGTAAGATCACAAACACACACAGCAGCTGAACGATCATTGAGCATATTAAATTATTTAGTCTTTATACGTGCAGGAGAAATCTTGGATGAAGATGGCAAAAGATCAAATACTTAAGCAGAAGCAGGAGAAGGAACTTTACCATAGTCAAGGTCATAGAAGTTAAGATACAAGATGTGTGTTGTGACGAATGCCAAAATAGGAGCAGCAAACATCACCCTGGTAGCCTCGTCCTTGACATTAAAAGTTCTTAGCAATGCAAGGATTAAAGAGTAGCCAAGTAGGGCCACAGCCGAAGAGTAATCCAATTTCTCAGTCAAGTCAATATCCCTACAAAATGAATAACAATGATGAGCAAGATATCAAGTATTATGACAGCATAGTTAAGGTTTGAGCAAATGCACACCTCGTATGGAATATAGAGCTCCAGAACCATGCATTCATAGATAATATTGCATAGATATGCCATAAGCCAGTGTATTCGTAATATTTTCTCTTAGTCTGGGGTCTAAGAGGTAATCTGTAATTCACTAGCACGAAAAATGAAAGCCAACCAGTGAAGTGGGTCAGTAGGTTGAGAGCAGACAGCGCAGCTGAGAGAGGCTCCTGATAAAAGGATGACAAACAATTTAGACATCTAGTATGTGAAATAGTCGATTCAGTCATGAACATGAAAGCCATAACATGCCTGGAAGATAGAAACACGTATGAAGGGCCATTTTCCATGATATTTAACAGGGCTCAGGCCACCTGATTGCCGTTCCTCTTCTCTTTGCATCATACAGTAGTAGCGGCAGTCCGTCATACAGTTTAATTGCTTCCACTGTGTGTAAAGGGGAGAACTTCCAGCAGATGTGCTGTCGTTCTGGGGGGACTGGCAGTGGCTGATGACGTTACTTCCAATAATCGTTGTATTCTGACACTCCTTCACACAAGTTCTGCAGGTTGATCAACAATGCAAGGATTACCAGAAACTTCTAAACGATGTAATATCAGAAATGACAGCAACTTAAAGGCGAACAGATAAACAAATTTAAGGAACCAAATCGGTTTTATGGTCAAATTTTATGAAGGAAAACAAAAAGGCAAACATATGGTGAATTCGTTACTTTTTACAAAATAGATCTGAGAAGGAAAAATGAGGACGGGCACAGAGCAGACATTGCTGGTGATATACTGGGTGTAGATGCAGAATGAAAGGAACCTAGAAGAAAAATAATAGCGCAACTATGAAACTAGAAAACTCCGCCTATGTTTTTTTAGGCATAGTTAGTGGTCCCAAGCGCGGGTAAAGGAGGAGGGTTGTGACAGGTTTGGCGAGCCATCGTAATAACTAGCCACTTCCTATGGATATGAGAAAAAGAAGTCACATGGAAGGAGGCGGTAAAAAGGACTTGAAGGATTGGAGTGTACCTAGAGATTTTGTACTTGATAGGACTGCATAGAAATCAGCAATCCATGTGTCGGAACCTTAATTCACATTTCTTGTACTTTCTTTACTTTTTACTCTCTTCACTCTTTGTTGCCACAGGTTTTTTGTTGGGTTTCATCTCTAGCCTACCCCAACTTTGTTTGGGACAAAAAAGGCTTCGTCGTCATTGTTGTTGACTTCTTGTAAGTATGAAACTAGGACTAATGATGAGCAAGTTAAACACTGGAAAATAAATAGTTTTCACAAGTTTCGCCTAGTTACTGACTTATGGTAATGCACATTAGTGTTTTTTATTAGAACTGGGGTTACTCTGCAATACTATTGTGCTGCTATATCACCTAATGTGCAGCCACATAATTCAAGATATCGTACTATATAAGATATTATTTACTATTTTTTTGTATCAACTAACTGCATGAACCCCAGGGTTACCTCAACTCACTGTCACAACACTACTATGGAACAGATTATGTGCAAACAAAAGCATCAGTGATTAAGATCATACCTATAACCACGTCTAACAATTTAGCAGAACCTAATAACTGTATCTAAACGTTTTGTATTGAAGGAAATTCATAACATTATTGGAGGAAACTAAATCATTTGTAATTTGATTCTACCCTTTGGAACAAACAAATGAGCCCCTGAAATTCCATACGATCAATGCAGCTTTCCTACAATTCAATAGGAATCAACCACTGTTTCTACTCATATGCGTAGGAATGGGGCGGTAGCCTGTAAATTTATTTGTGCAATAATAAAAAGAGGCCTGAAGTTGCAGTTCAAATAGGAACAGATATCCACAGCATGAGACTAACAGCAATTTCGGTTCACACATGGAAATGGCACTAGAAAGCATGTCGTGCATTTATGTGTCACTCTGAAAAAAAAATGTTGGAAAGTATACTACTCTAGTCGGAGAGTTTGAGAAAGAAAATCACCATTATGCCCCCCTCTAGGAAATGTCATAGTTATACTGGCTTGTTCAAACATGCCATTCATGAAACGACAGCACCTCACGAACACAAGCTAGTGTGTATTAACTCCGAACCAATGGTTCCACAATATGGTGCAAATTAAGAACAGTAAGAAAACAAAATTCCAACAATGATTGATGCACGATGCAATAGTAGTAGCTAAAGGTGGTCAATTTATGCAAACCAGCTACTGTACAAATTGAGCCTGTTTGATACAATTATCATAATCAAACAAAAGTGTAAAGATACTTACTATGTTTCGTTAACAATGTCAACCACCTACTGGAATAATGGTTTGCCATTCACAGCTTACATAAGAAAACATATCCCTATCATGATAGCCAAGTAATCACTTTGAACTTCGTGTCTTCTTTCCAAAGTAAGGTAAGAATTACTAATTAAGTATTACAGTCAAGTCAGCAAGAAAAAAAATATTTCACAATGAATTAACAAGAAAGAGTCAAACAATAACCATCTTAGACCCACAATGTTTTATGTCCCTTATGTGGGATCCCTGAAACGGGAACCCACATCTTGTTCACTTGTCCCGCAGCCAGGTTTCTATGGAACTTCGTTCACGAGGCGCTGGGGCCTGCTTGGCAGGCCTCGGACCTTGGCGAGTTCCTGGAGACCCAGGCGAACCGGACCGGAGGGAGGCGTCGCCTCTTCTGGTTGGTGTTCGCCGGAATGGCATGGACTCTCTGGACGATCCGCAATAAAATGGTGATAGAGCGGGTGTTTCTTCGGCGCGCTTCTGACTCTATGTTTAAATTTCTGGCTTTCTTGCAGCAGTGGCACCCGCTATGTAGGCAGCGGGACAGGGCGCAGCTGGATGATATGCTCGATAGTCTTGTGGGGACTGCACGTCGCCTCTCCTCCCCTACCAGCCGTTGAGCGCGGAGGGCCTCGTCTTTTGTTCTTCCCATCTTGTTCCTCCCCCCGCCCCTCTAGCTTTCTTCTTGATGTTGGGCTTACTTGTGCTGCTGCCCCAGCATTCTGGTTTCCTTAGGTTTGGGTGTGTGTTTGTATGGACTTGCTTGGCATGTTGCTTTATTTATAAAGCGGGGCGAAAGCCTGTTTCGAGACCCACAATGTTGAGTTTTCCTAGGATGGTTCAATGTGGATTTGAAACGTGCTTACCAATAAGGCTAAGGCTAACATATCACTATTTGGAGATAGTAAAAGAGTATTAATATTTGTAACCAACTAGGTGAGATGACGAAACATCAACAAGAGTTGGCCCAATGAGGCATTTTCACATATTAAGAGAAAAAATCATGCTACTATGACCGACATATCTGAGATTTACTTACTAACTACAACTAGAAGGGTTAACCATGAAGCACAGCCCCAGCCGGAAATCCAGAGCCGGTTTATCCAGCAAGACCCCGAAATCAAGTAAGAGAAATAAACAGCAATCTGGCGCAATAATACATCACTGCAGCAAGAGATGATCCAAGAAGTGCGCAAAGATGCTTCTTCGTCTCACCTGTACTGCGGATCAACATCACCCAGGCTGGCCTCGACGGCGCCGAGCAGGAATCCGACGGCGAGAAGGGAAGCCAGCTGAACGACCCGAAGGCTGCTGCTTCCGGCCATCTCGGCGGACGCGCCTTTGGGCCCAGTCACGCACTGCAACCAGCTACAGATTCGTTACCGGTCAAAGGGATCGCCTCCGGATGGATCTCCACTCAACGCCAGTCCAGTAGAGGAGAGGACGAGGAGGAGACGAATGACAATGAGGGGAACGAGTTCCTTCGCTTAGCGGTGGCCGGCGGCGTATCCTTGGGTGGAAGGAGGACTGGAGGTGGGTTTCGGCGGCGCTGGCAACGACGGCGCGAGAGACTCTGGGTCCGAGAGGAGTGGTCGCAGTCGCACGGAAGATTATGTGAATTTGGGATCACGAAGGGCCCTCGGTTTAAAGACTCGGATTAAGATTTGATTTTAGCTCAATCATTATCTTTTTTCCTAAATGCCTTTTAAGCAAATTTTCAGCCACTAATGGCTCCTCAGAAATTTTAAGGATAGTCAAAGAGCAGTTTCCAGACCAAATATCTTTCGAAAACTAAAAAATCCATTGCCAAATCTCCATTTATAACCATTTTTAGCAGCCAAAACGGCGGACGTTGCACCTTTCCAAAAAGGGGAGCAATGCATTGGTTAGATCTGAAGATATTTTGGTTAAATCATATTTAGAATCCACTATCAGCTTACAAATTTTATTATCATCCATGTGGTATCTCTTAATCCAAGAGAAAAGAATGCAAAGGTTAAAATCTCCAATAGGTCGTTTGGTAGCCATTATTTCGAGCCGGAATCCTGAGATTCATTTGTAATTTCATGCCTAACCTGTTTGGCTGGCATTGAATTGGACATGTCATTTCATTTGAAATTCCAGCAAATGCCTATTGTATGTTATAGCAATTCCTATCTCTAACTCTGTCATTTCACTTTTCCAAATGAAATGATAGGTGCCAAACGAGGACTAAGATTTTTTTCGAAACACTGTACAACGCAGACGCTCACATACACGTGCACACACTCACCCTATGAATGCACACACGCACACCCTACCCCTAGGAGTTGTATACCAAGACCTCCTGATATAGATTGTTTGCCCGATCTTTCACCGCAAGAACAACCGGATAACTGTCCTTCCAATCACGGGAGCAATCCGCGCAACCTGAAGAACGAGAGAACGAATCCCATGGCGAGCAACGAGATGATGAACACCACGCCTCACGCCAAGCTCGACAACCCTTGACAGATTCAAGGACCTTCTAGCAAACGCACTATAATTCTTGACAGACTCAAGACCCTTCGTGCCTCAATTTATTGGATAATTAGACGAACGTCCGAGACGCCGTCATACACGCCGGTCCCTTGGGACGGAGGCAACTTGAACACAAAGTTCTAAATATTTTTCAACTCTCCTAATATTGTGACACCCCCTTTGTTTATATAGGAGACAAAGGGGTAGGGGTCGCCGAACAAAACCCTAACCGACTCAAACTCCTAACCCTAGTTGGACTCGACCTAGATACAAACCGACCCATGGCGGGTTCGGCCTTAGATTTGGCACGCAGGCCTAGTTAACACTACCTTAGACTTTTATGTATCATTTAAATATGTCCTAGCGTGTCAACCAACCAACATGATGCCGACGATGCCCTCATCACCTCCAAAATCTTTCTTTTGAGAAATGAAATCCTAATCAACCAAATGGTACTTGTGAGAATCACCAATATTATTCCAAAAGAAGTGTGCCATTTGAGAATTGATAACTTTAATAGTCCACTAAGGAAACTTCAGAAAAGAAAAAGTATAAAAGGCCATGCATGCCTGAAGCAAGATCAATATTTATTTATAGGAAAAAAGTTCCCATATAACCAAAAATATGTTTAATAATCTTATCGATAATTGTTTGGAGTCTTGGAGATCTTATGGAAACTTGTAGGAGAGTGGGTATCTGATGGGAAACACGGTGCTTCCTATGTCAGAGGAAATGGGATGTGATCTAGAAAATGAATACCATGTTTCGAAAAGTCCGTTTAGCTCCCGAGTTCCATGTAGCTCTTTAAAAAAATCAAAAATTGAATTGTAAATCTCGAAAATGGAAAAGTTTACATAATTTTACATCTAGATGTCTAGTGTGTCAGTTTTTCATGAAAATATCTTTTATTCGTGACCTACACACTAAAAAAGACAAATATGTTGAGAATAACTGATTTTTTTTCTTCTTCTTTTCCTCTTTGAGCCACGATATCGGGACTTTTTAAGCTTAAAATACAGCATACCTTTTACAAAAAAAGGGTACATAGAACACTTATGTATGTACCCACATAAAATTCAGAGTTTCCTAAAACCTACACATCATTTTTTCTTCAAAATTCCGAGCTTCATGTAGCTGGGGAGCCAAAACGACGCTCGTGTATTTGTACAAGGGTTTGGGGAATCTTTAGGAGGCTTTATTTATAATAGGAGGATAACAGTGACGAAGAGGTGTTTGTACTTTGTATATACACTAATAACCATTATCGAATGATAATTAGCCATCAATAATCAATTAATTTTCTTTCTAACACTCCTGTGCTCAACACCATCGATTGTACAAATTATCATCTTGAAAACTCCTTGTATACTTTTGACTACCCTAAAAACCCTATGAAAAATATGAGGAGAATACCATTGAAAACTCCTTTCAGAACCGTAGAAAAAATATAAGGAGGAAAAATTATGACATACTTATATTATCTCATTTAAACTTGTGTGAGAATTCAATTTGAAAAAGGAGTACCATATTTTTGTAATAGTTCTAGGAGTTTTCTCTCACCAAAATATGCAAATTTAAAAATCATCCCATAACAACTTGAGATCTCTAAGAACTTTGTGAGCAAATATATGGAATGTTAATGTTGGGTAAAGAATTTTTTAAGGAATTTGCTAGATTTTGACATGAATATGTTTGCAAAAATGTTAATTTCTCCAAAATAAATCTTATTTATGAGAAGTATATGTTCTGTCATATTGTTTTTTCTAAACACATCTGAGAAATAAAAATAAAAATGTCTTCATGTGTTATAGTTGTTGATTTAATGAACGAATACCACATGAGATTTGAATGGCGCTAACCATTTTGTCAAACCATACACTTTCACATGATGTTTCACATAATGTTATTATCTAGGAATGATTAGCGGAGTTGCTATTGAAGTCTGTTTTCTTGACTTCCATATGAAATCGTATAAGAAAACAGAACATGTTTGTGACATGGAATTTGATACATTGAAAATGCATCCATGCATTCTGAAATTATTATATTATCTCCTTGAATATTTATCATGATTATAATGTTTCGTTTAACGTTTTACATCATTATTGAGATTTTTTAATAAATGTTATTTTTTATCTCATTTTAGAGGGTAGAAAACCCTTTTCGTATATTTTTGAGTTTTGGGAACCTTCTGGACACCAATAAATACGGGAAAAACCAGCGCAAGTTATTTTTGAACAAAGAGGACCAGCATTGGATGCACGCGAGGAGGCGAACGAGCGGACGTTGGTTCGGTGTGGTGTGATACGTCTCAAACGTATCTATAATTTTTGATATTCCATGCTTGTTTTATAGCAAATGCCACATGTTTTTATTATAGTTTTATATCATTTTAGACATTTATTGGACTAACCTATTAATAGTTACAAAAGAGCACAATGTTCTTGTTTTACACTTTGATGTGTAGGAATTACTTGGAAATTTACAAGAACGCAAAAAGAGCCTTGTTGGAGGTGGAGTTTGATTTCCAGAAATCTGTCCCCACCAGACAGTTTTTAAAGATGTCCCCGATCCGACCCGAATACGACGTCAAATAAAACAATTCTAGTCGCAAAAGTTTTTGGACATTTTCCGCTGATCGTCGTGGACTAGGACATCGTCCAAAACAGAGCCCGTGGGCCACAGACGACCCCTGGGCGCGGCCAGAAGTGGGGCCACGCCGGGGTGGTGTCTGGCCGCCTCTTCCACCGCCTCGCGTCTCCTATTCGTCCATAAATACCTCCCTGACCTAAAACTCACGCACGCCGAAGGATTTTCCCGCATACGACTCCGAGCTCCGCCGCCATCAAACCCTAGTTTCGGGGGTTAGAAGTCCTGTTCCGGCACCCTGCCGGGACGGGGAGAGACCCCCGGAGCCATCTCCTTCGACACCGCCACCTCCATGATGGTCTGTGAGTAGTTCCCCCATGGACTACGGGTTCTTAGCAGTAGCTAGTTGGTACTCTCTCTCTTCCATGTTGTTCAATACACTAATCTCATGAGCTGCCTTACATAATTGAGATTCATCTGATGTAATTGGTGTTGTGTTTGTTGGGATCCGATGAATTGTGGAATTATGATCAGTTTGTTCATCATGTTACCATACTTATGTACTCCCTCCGTTTCTGAATGTAGGGCGTATAGTTTCTTGCACGAATATTAAGAAATGGGAATTTTACATACGGTGGACTCATTTTCCCCTGAATAAAGTTGGGAGAGAGGAGTTCCTAACTGTCACAAATTGAAAACAATTTTTGAAATCACTCTGTTATAGATTGAAACTCATTTTGGATGCGTAAAATTGTCCATAAATCGCAAATACCATATATTTTGGAATTTTCCTCAAAAAAACTATACGCCTTACATTAAGGAACGGAGGGAGTATTATTTAAGATCTTGCATGCTCTCCTTTACTTGTGGTTACCTTGATCAAGTAGTTACTTGTATCTCCAAGAGGGAGTATTTATGCTAGATAATGGGTTCATGTCTCTGGTTGCCTGGGCTCTAGATGACAGAAACGACTAAGGCTCTGGATGTGCTGTTGCCACTAGGGAGAAAACAATGATGCTATGTGTACGTGTCATTTGCATTGTTTACATTACTGACAAGGTGTTAACTCAGCAAATCCCATGGTTAGGCACCTAGGGTTGAGATCGGAGAGAGATTTGGTAGCGCTGGTAGTAACTACGGCTGACAAGCGAGGTTACCCAGGTTCAGGCCCCCGGAGGGTAACACCCTACTTCCTGCTTGTCTGATTATTGATGGTTGTGAACAATGGAGCTACAATGAGGTCCCGGCGAGATGTCGATCTCACTAGGGTTTGGTGGCTATGGTATTGTGTGTCCTAGATCGGCGGCCCTCCCAGCCTTTATATAGGAGGCTGGGTCTCGGGGATTCGGAACCGACTAGGTTTACAGGTAAGGTAAGTCTAAACCGACCTAATCTACGCTTGACTTGGAGGATACTCCTTCTTCATGGGCCTTGGTCCTGATCCTTTAGTGGGCCTTCATACACGAGCCTGACATTATACGTGCACCAGGTATCCTCAAGGTAGAGCACCCGAAGGGTAGGTCCACGTCAGTAGCCCCCGAGTGCCTAGCTGACTCGAAGATTTGGGCAGGGACTCCTCCGTCAATGCACGTCTTAAATTACTTGTCTTGACAGTCGACATTCTTCCGACTGGTCTTTTGCAGGTTTTGTATAATACCGAGTTAGTAATCAGCTCATATTTGGGATAAGATTTTGCTTTTTATGATATTTGTTAGGGATAAGGGCGTAGTAGGCCTGGTTCTCTCGACGGATCGGGACCAGTTAACTGCTCTTGGGCAAAACCTTACTAGCCTACATCAGTTCGAGTCCCCAGACTCAAACCCGGAACAAACTGGTCAGGCTCGACTCAGGCCGCGGAGGTCTTACTTAGTCGACCTGCAGCATAGCTTTGAGGGTACCTAACGCGTCCGCTAGGATTTTCTTCATGCCGTCAGACATGGTAAGTTACAGAGAAAACGCAGTACGTGCGCTCCCCGGCCCAGTCGACGGATCGACAGGTCTTACCTACACATCATGTGTGCGGCTTCCAAGGGTCGAAGATACATCTTGGGAATATTACGATTGAGGTTTGCACTAAGTCGAGCAAACTTCGACTACGATTTGAATGCTTTTCTCTAGCTTATGTCCTATCGGGTGCGCGGCAGCGCTCCCGATGGGAGTAGCCCCCGAGATTATGCTTAACTGCTTGCAGTTGAGAATGATCTTAAAAATTTCGAAACTTTTGCCACGATCAATAAGAAAAAATTGAACCGCTCCCGATGGGAGTTGTGTATGGTGCACATTATGGAACAGTCGAGTGACCGAATTGATTCGATCAGATTTTCACCCTCGAACTCAACGAGGCAGTCGAAAGACTGGGTTTGCCTTTTAAGGACTCGAATACTTGCAGAGCAAATGGCGTGTGCTGACGTCAGGGATGACGAATTAGGCGACTGCATCCTCTGACAAGCGGTGGCGTGCTTGATATGACCGATGGGACGTGACCTATGTGGGCCCCAGTCTGCAGTGCTGACCAAAGACGGTGCCGTTTGGACTGAATTTGACCGTGCGGGCGCGTTATTCACGTCGACGTGATGATGGCACCCTAGATTCCCGTGCGTAGTGGGCGGAGTGGCCGGCGACGGTTGCCCTCCGCGATCGCCACGTGGACGGCTAGATTTGAGTTGCGGCGCACGATCTCTTACCAACGGCGAGGATCTAATGCCTGTGTGAATAAGTAAGGGAAGGCAGGGTAAAGCAATTTTTACTTCCTCCTTGCACTGCTCCATAGCCTCGCTCCCAAGTCCATACCTTGTGCTGCTGCGATGACGAAGCCAACCAGTCAGAGGGCCAAGGGCGCCGCGAATGCCTCGGCTGGCAGTGCCGCCGGCGGCGCCGCGCCGGCAATCTGAAGAGGGAGAAGGGTGCATGGACAAAGTCTACCGTGAGCAAACTGATGCTCAGCGGGCTGAGAAACGAGGGGCTGCTGCCGGCGGAGGAGGGCAGAGTTCGCAACGCCAGCGGCGAGGTAATCCCCAGACCCGCCCCAATGAGAGGGTTTGCTTTGTGGATTTTGTGAGCAGGGGGTTTCTTTCCCTGTTCATGATTTCCTTCGTGCACTGATGCACTTTTATGGGGTGCAATTGCACGATTTCACCCCCAATGGCATCTTGCACCTGCCCTGCTATTTTGTGCTGTGCGAGTGCTTCTTGGGCATTGCGCCCCATTTTGGTTTGTTTCGACGGATCTTCAATGTCAAACGCCAGCACAGCGCCAAGGGACCCGGCGGATTTGGTTGAGTCCGTCCAGGGTGGCGGCAGAAGTGGCTCTACATCAAGGATGAGACCACGGGCGACCAGTCTTTCGGGTTTCCCCCCTTTAATGCCGATGCCACGGTGCTGAAGAGGCCGTCCTGGAACACACCACCGACCGGAGCCGAAGCTGAGGAAGCTGACATGCTTTTTGAGAAGGTTCTGAAGCTGCAAACCAATGTTGGCCTAGAGGTGACTGGCATCCACCTGCTGGCCACCTTTATTAAGAGGCGTGTGCAGCCGCTCTGAGCCCGAGTCCATGGCATGTGGGCGTATTCGGGAGTGGCTGACCCGACCCGCTCGCACGTGGAAGAGCTTTCTTCGAGTGAAGTGAAGAAAGCGGTGAGAACGCTCACCATCCTTAGCGCGGATGAACCTTGCGAGATTCAGCCACCTGTTTTGCCGTACGAGGCGAGCCACCCTCTGCCGGAGGTACTATTCGTTATTATTATGAGTAGAACTGTCACGTGCTTGACACTTATGTTTTGTTCGTATATTTTTTGCCCAGGGACATGAAATGCTCGAGTCGATGCCGCCACTTCCAGAGAGTGGCCTGATGTTGAACAACGAGCCACTCGAGGTTGACTCGGATGACGAGGTGACCTCAATCGCAGCCGCCCACACATCGGAGGCTGATGAGGGCGGGTCGGAGGCACATGTGACTGACGGCTTGTGAAAGCGTCAGCGTGACAGGGAGGAGGACATGGCTGACTCCGAGGAGAAGGTGGAGGATGTGGCAGCGACGATGGCAGAGCCCATTGTGGCGGCTCCGCTTCGCTCGTTGCCACCTCTTTATGTGAAGAGGCCCCGTACCAACATCGGCTGTCTGGATCCTGGCAGGTTTATGGATCTTATTATTAAGTGTTTGTGTACTCTCATTGTTCTCGTTGTTTTGCTAAACGGCTTCTGCTTGCTTTATGCTGAAGAATTTTGCGCTTCGGACGATGAGCTGCCACCTCCTCCACCGGTGGACAAGAGTAGTGTTGCCTCGACGGCGCATGCCCACCCGCAGGAGCCACTGATGAGCAATGAGCCCACCTTGGAGGTGCCACCAGGTCCTGAACCTGCAGCCGACAAGGGCGAACCGGCAATGGCAGGCGCCGATGCCTCGACTTCGGCTGCTATGGACCATGTGAGTGTCTCGTCTACGCCAACTTGCTTTTTATCGGAGGCTATGTGCAACTATTTGTAGTTGTACATAGGCTCAAAAATTTGACTCTTTAAACTTATGTCTTTGTTTCTTCTGTTTGCCAGCATTTTGTGCGCCAGCTGATGAAGGCCGGCAACCAATACGCAAAGAGTAAGTTGCTATTTGAGGCTCAAAAATTCTGCGGGATATATATTTGGATTGGTGCTTACGAGCACTTGTTGTCTTTGTAGAGTCTGCTTCCGCCACCGAGGAAGAAAAGAATAAAGCTGTGCGTCGGGTCGCCGACCTGGAGAAGACTCTTTCGGCTGCCAAGGAGAGGGAAGGTCGGGCAGTTGGGCGACTCGCTTCCTGCAGCAGCTCCTTGACTGGTATGAAAGTTTCGCTACATGATGTTGGTGAGGGATTGAGTTGTTTGCTTGACATTGCTTGCGTCTTGACAGATGTAATCGATGGCCCTTTGGCCTCCGGCAAGCAGAGTGTTGGCGGCTCACTCAAAGAGAGCGTGGCTGCCATTGAGACTGCCAGTGGGAGGGCTGCGGGGATGCTGACGAAAGCAGCGAGTGCCCTGGCTGGTCTCCATGGCAGCTGTTGCCCCCAACGAGGAGTTGCCACCGACGTTTGACGAGTTGGTGGAGGTCTTCGACCCAGAGGGTTCCACCGTCGCCAAATTCAGTCGCGAGCAAATGGTAAGTGGTGCCCAGACTACTTTCCTCATGCTGCTCGCGCATGGATTCGAAGGGGATTTCGACAAGGCTACGTCGACATTCCCAAAGGACCCGACGGCAGATCCGCCAAGCTGGGCCACTGGATGGAGACGGCTCACAAGTATGCTCAGCAACTTGTGACCACTGTTGAGGACAGAGCCGCAAGGGTCCAGGCGCGGAGAGCGTCGTCCAAGAAGTCGATGACCAGCGAGTAGTCCTGTGTAGTAGTGTGTTGCCTTCTTTTGTATGCATTGGTGCTTCTAGTTGTAAAGTAAACCTGTGGTGTTTGAACTCCAACCCGAGCATGAAGTGTGTGTCGCTGGATTTATGATGTGATTCTATTTTCTTTTGACTGTCTGCGGGGCTCAGCCCCCGAGTATTTGTGTGCTCTTACACTTTGAATTATTCTTGTGTAGCGAGGGGTAGCGGGTGCGTCGACTACCCCTTCTACTAGGGGTGTTGTCCCTTCAACCAGCACCCGGAGTACGAATGACCAGAAGATCATCGACTTCCTGCAGCTGAAGTTGTCGAAAGCCGAGCACAAGTTGGAGCAAGTACGCGGTATGCTGGCTGAGTTGCAGTCGGGGCCTTCATCGGCACCGGCTCGGGAAGTCTTTTTGCTTGAGGAATTGGAGAAGGTGAATCTGCAACTTGAATGTAAGTGCATCCAACGCGGATTGTCAACCTTTTTTGTGAGTCGAGTGCGTACTGATTCCTGAGATTTTACAGGTGCTTGCTTTGACGAGCCGGCCGAAGAATCACGCATACGCGATCGGTTGGACGGCTATGCTAGCAGCACAGTACTCGACCCATCCCTTCTGGTCGGAGAGGGCGAGAGGTGAGGTGCTGTCCAAGCTTCAAGACCGTGCCTGGCGCGCGGCTATTGTGCTAGAGACCTGCAGGTTGGCTATGGCCCGAGTACACCGGGCCTTGTTCCCGTTGAATGAGCAACCACAGGGCCTGGCTGAGCTTTTGAAGAAATTTCGCCAAGGCAAGGCCGTTAAGAAGTTTGTGTGAGAGCAACTTATTAGCGGGGCTAATGTGGCACTCGCCTTTGTTCGGGCTCACCTGCCTCATGTTGATCTAAAGAAAATCGCGCTACGCCCGCCACCCCTTCCAGGTGGCGGTCCTGTGCCTATGGTGGAGCATTATGAAGAGACTCGCACAGATGCCCTAGTCCTCATTCATCAAGTGTTGAAAGAAGAAAAGAAGTGGGCCGAGCTGAAGGAAGAACATGCTGAGTAGGTTAGGTGTGTAACTGTACTAAGTTCTATATAATTACCTGATGAGTGCTATGTACTTAATATATGTGCGGGATGCAGCCCCCGAGTATTCGGGTGGGTGAAAATTTGGCGTTGCGCAACCCAGCCCCCGAGTATTCGAGTACGACCGAGGTTGTGATTTTGCTGACGTGTTAGGCGGAGCCCCGAGTCTTCGAGTGCAGCCAAAGTGTTTGTTTTAACTTGTGGCGCAGCCCCCGAGTCTTTGAGTGCGGCTGCGGTTTTTGTTTTAATCTGTGGCGCAGCCCCCGAGTCTTTGAGTGCGGCTGCGGTTTTTGTTTTAATCTGTGGCGCAGCCCTCGAGTCTTCGAGTGTAGCTGGTGTGTTTGTGTATTTGTTTATGCAAGAAGGTAAACAAAAAGAAATAGGGGAACATCGATTGTATTCCACGTTTGAATATTAAGCTGTAGGCCGCCTCATTAAAAACCTTCCAGACCCCTTAGGTACCCTGGTAAGGAAAGAGTGCGTCTGAAACCTGCAGCTATCCGACATATGGTCTATTACATATAATGACTGAGCAGTCTAAGCATAGAAACGACGCAGATGTGCGACGTTCCAAGGGTTGTGGGAGAGTTCTCCCGTCTTCGCGTGCTTGAGTCGATATGCTCCGCCTTCGATGACCTCCGTGACGATGAAAGGTCCTTCCCATGGAGAGGCGAGCTTGTGCACCTTCTTCAGCTTCAGTCGAAGGACTAGGTCACCCACCACAAAGGACCGGGTGCGCAGCCGACGGCTATGATAATTGCGGAGGTTTTGTTGGTAGACAGTCGTACGGGTGAGTGCTATGTCACGGGCCTCATCCGGTGCGTCGACATCGTCAGAAAGTGCCTCCTCTGCTTCGTCTTCCTCATATGCGGTGACCCGAGGTGCGTCGAACCGTAGGTCGAATGGCAGAACTGCCTCTGCGCCGTACACCATGAAGAATGGTGTATACCAAGTTGACCTATTTGGAGTAGTGCGGAGACTCCATAGGACAGATGGTAGTTCTTCGACCCATGCGCCTGCTGCTCGCCTGAGTGGCGCAAGGAGTCATTTCTTGAGTCTGCTGCACACGAGCCGTTGGCTTTCTCCACCTGACCGTTTGATTGCGGGTGTGCCACCGACGCGTAATTGAGCTTAATGCACTGGTCTTTGCAGAAATCATGGAACTCCTCCGCCGTGAAGTTTGTACCGTTGTCACTGATGATGCTATGGGGGACCCGAAGCGGTAGATGATCGATCTGATGAAATTGACTGCTGATGAGGCAGTCGAGCTTGTGATGGGGACTGCTTCTATCCACTTGGTAAATTTGTCGACTGCCACCAGGAGGTGAGTGTGTCCTCCGCGAGAGGATTTCCTGAGTGGTCCAACCATGTCGAGTCCCATTGGGCAAAAGGCCAGGCCAGGGGGATCGTCTTCAGTTCATATGCTGGTGCATGCGGCTTTGTTGCAAATTTCTGACAGCGATGCACTTCTTGACAATATCTTATGCGTCCCTGAGTGTCGTGGGCCAGTAAAAAGCTGCTCGAAAAGCTTTGGTGACAAGGGCTCGACTGCTTGCATGGTGGCCGCAAGTTCCTGCGTGTATGTCGCGAAGGATGGCCTCGCCGTCTTCGTGTGCGATGCACCTTTGGAGGACTCCTGATATGCTGCGCTTGTATAACTCACCGTTAATGATGGTGCATGCTTTGGCGCGTCTAGTCACTCGACACGCTTCTGTCGCGTCTTCTGGAAGCTCGCCGCGCTTCAGGTACGCCAGGAAGCGATGTGTCCATGTTGGCTTGACAAGGAGGACTTCGACTGGCGGGTCCTTTGTGCTGGGTATACTGTCTGAGGCCGCGACTGGGGCTGTCGAAGTTTGAGGTGTTGCTTTTTGCTTAGTCTTGATGGATCGTTGCTTGATTTTCTCAAGGAAGATACCAGGTGGTACTGTTGCCTTTGTGGACCCGAGATTGGCGAGCATGTCCGCCTCTTCATTGCTTTCATGTCCGATGTGGTGCAACTCGCACCCGTCGAAGTTGCCTTCCATGGTGTTGTACAGGTCACGATATGCGATCATGTTATCTGCTGTAGCGTCGCAGCCCTTCATAGTTTGCTGCACCACCAGGTTCGAGTCGCCGTAGATCATAAGTCGAGTGCAGTCGCATGCCTTTGCCATCCGCATGCGGTGTAGCAGAGCTTCGTATTCTGTCTCATTGTTGGAGGATTTAGGGAAACCCATCTGCAGGATGTAGCGGAGCTTGTCGCCTTTTGGTGATATGAGAATAACACCTGTGCCCGCGCCCTCATTATTTTTCGACCCATCGAAATACATGGTCCAGGAGTTGGACAAATCAGGGACTGCGGGCAGCTGGGCTTCTATCCACTCAGTGGTAAAGTCAGGAAAAACTTGTGCCTTAATCGCCTTCGGGTGCTCATAGCTGATATCTCGAGGTCCTAGCTCAATGACCCATTTGGCGACTCGCCCTGTTGCATCAGGATTTGTGAGGATATCGCGGAGCGCCGCTGAACTAACAACGGTTATCGGGTGCTCGGTGAAGTAGTGTGCAACTTTTCGTGATGTCATGAACACAGCATATGCGAGCTTTTGATAGTGCGGGTACCGCTGTTTTGATATGGAGAGGACCTCACTGAGATAATATACATGTCTCTGTACTCCGTGGGGGTGTCCTTCTTCCATGCGCTCGACCACAAGCACGGTACTGACCACCGATTGGTGGCTGAGACGTATAGAAGCAGCCGCTCGCGTTCGTGAGGTGCCACGAGGATCGGAGGGCTTGTCAGCATTTGCTTGAGGTCGTCGAAGGCTTTTTGGGCTTCTGGCGTTGATACGTCTCAAACGTATCTATAATTTCTGATGTTCCATGTTGATATTATACCAATTGTTACATGTTTTATATACACTTCATAGCATTTTTATGCATTTTCTGGGACTAACCTATTAACAAGATGCCACAGTGTCAGTTCCTGTTTTCTGCTGTTTTTGTATTCCAGAAAAGCTAGTCTGGAAATATTCTCGGAATTGGACGAAACTTGGACAGAACCTCCTATTTTTCCAACACGAACACGGAGTCCAAAGGAGAGACGGAGGGGAGCCACGTGGCAGCCACACCATGGGGCCGCGCGGGCCCCCTGCCGCGCCGTGGGGTGGTGTGGGGCCCAGGTGCCTCTCCAGCCGCCGCCCTTTCGCCTATTTATTCCTCCCGACGCGAAAAACCTAAATACCGAGCCATTATCCACGTAAAGTTGCAGAGACTCCGCCGCCGTCAACCCTATCTCGGGATGGTGCAGAAGCTCTTCCAGCACCCTGCCGGAGAGGGGAATCATCACCGGAGGGCTCTACATCACCATGCTGCCTCCGGAGTGATGCGTGAGTAGTTCATCTTGGACTACGGGTCCATGGCAGTAGCTAGATGGTTGTCTCTCCACTTTATGCTATCATGTTTAGATCTTGTGAGCTGCCTATCATGATCAAGATCATCTTATTGTAATGCTACATGTTGTGTTTGCTGGGATCCGATGAATATTGAATACTATGTCAAGTTGATTATCAATCTATCTTATATGTTATTTATGATCTTGCATGCTTTGCGTTACTAGTGCATGCTTTGGCCAAGTAGATGCTTGTAACTCCAAGAGTGAGTATTTATGCTAGATAGTGTGTTCATGCCTCCGGTAATCTGGGAGAGTGACAATAACTTCTAAGATTGTGGATGTGCTGTTGCCACTAGGGATAAAATAACCGATGCTTAGCTTAAGGGTGCGCCGTTAGGTCTAATGCATTTGTTTACATTACGCACATTACTTAATGCAATTATCCGTTGCTTGCAACTTAATACCAACGGGGAACTCGGATGACAACCTGGCGGTGGATTATTAGTCATAGACGCTGTTGGATAACGGTCTATGTATTTTGTCGTAATGCCCACATGAATATCATAGTAATCATCATATCATATATGCATTGTCATGCGCTCAATATTTTATCAATTGCCCAGCTGTAATTTGTTCACCCAGCATGTTAGTTATCTTTTATGGAGAGACACCACTAGTGAACTGTGGACCCCGGTCCATTCTTTTACACTGATAATACAACCAACTGCAAACATTGTTCATTTTCATTCTCTGCAATTTACTACTATTTTCCACACCATACGTTTAATCCTTTGTTTTCAGCAAGCCGGTGAGATTGACAACCTCACTGTTTCGTTGGGGCAAAGTAGTTTGATTGTGTTGTGTGCAGGTTCCACGTCGGTCGCCGGATTCTCTGGTGTTGCGCCGTGCCATATTCCGTCACCAACAACCTTCAGAAGTGATTTCTTGCTCCTACTGGTTCGATTAAACCTTGGTTTCATACTGAGGGAAACTGTTGCTACACTGCTTCATACCTTCCTCTTGGGGTCTCCCAACGAACGTGTGATCCACGCAATCAGGCGTCCACTCGAAAGTATCTGATTTTTTCATTAGTTGATAGAACGGAAGCGCTTTCTCACCTAATTTGCTGATGAACCTGCTAAGTGCTGCGACTCGGCCTGCCAACTTCTGTATCTCCCTGAGTTTAGTCGGAGGTGGCATGGTCAGGATAGCTTGTATTTTCTCTGGGTCCGCCTCGATGCCTCGTGCTGAGACAAGGTATCCCAAGAGCTGTCCGGCTGGCACGCCAAAGACACACTTCTTGGGGTTGAGCTTGATTTTGTAGTGTTTGAGGTTCGCGAATGTCTCGCGCAGGTCGTCGAGGAGCGTCGACTCCTTTTTTGTTTTGATGACGATGTCATCCACGTAGACTTGGACGTTGCACCCGATTTGCTGCCGAAGGCAGTTTTGCATCATGCGTTGGTACGTAGCACCCACATTCTTGAGCCCGAAGGGCATAGTGGTGTAGTAGTAGACACCGTATGGTGTGATGAAGGCAGTTTGTCTTCATCTTCTTCTCTCATCCGTATCTGGTTATAGCCCGAGTAGGCATCTAGGAAGGATAAGCGCTCGCAGCCTGCCGTAGAGTCGACAATCTGGTCGATACGCGGCTGGGGGAAGTGGTCCTTTGGACAGCATTTGTTAAGGGCGGTGAAGTCGACGCACATGCGGAGGATCTTTGAATTCTTTTTTGGCACTAGGACGGGGTTGGTACCCAATATGACTTCTTGATCTCTCGAATGAATTTTGCGTCCAATAATCGGTCGAGTTCTTCACCGATGGCTACGCGTTTCGGCTCGGAGAACCGGCGCATAGTTTGCTTCACAGGCTTAGCATCTGAAAAAAGTTGGAGGGAGTGCTCGGCGAATTCCCTGGGAATATCTGGAATGTCGGCTGGACACCAGGCAAAGATCTCCCAGTTCTCACGGAGGAAGTCGACAAGCGCGCCTTCCTATGCGGAGTTTAGGCTTGATGACACGTTGACCGTCTTGGATGGATCTGTCGGGTGGACTTGGTGTGCTCGCGTGTCGTTTGTTGCGCTGAAAGCGGCATCGGATGCCTGCTTCTTGGCCTCTGTAAATATGCTACGATCGTTGTTGATGGACAGCTCCTGGAGCTGTTCTTGCATTCCGAACATCTCGGAAATTTTGCTGAATTCCATGTCGCAACTGTCAGATCGCTGGAAGTTACCTTTTACGGTGATAATTCCTTTGGGTCCTGGCATCTTTATCATCAAGTAAGCATAATGTGGGACTGCCATGAACCGAGCGAACATCGGGCGCACAAGGATTGCATGATACTGTGACTTCCAGTCGACAACTTCGAAATCGATCTTCTCTATTCTGAAGTTTGACGGCTCGCGAAGACGACTGGGAGTCGTACTGTGCCCAAAGGCGAGACTGCTTTGCCTGGGACTATGCCATGGAAAGTGGTTTCTGGCTCTGAAAGGTTTTCGATTGAATGATTCATCTTACGGAGCGTGTCCGCAAATATGATGTTGATTCCGCTTCCTCCATCCATGAAGACCTTGGTCATGGCGAAGCCACCTATCTGAGCATCGAGTACCAGGGCAGCATGCCCCGGCCGCACCACAGCTGGGGGATGATCCTCGCGGGAGAACATTATGCTAATTTCCCTTCAGATATTCGGGTACCGCCGGAGGCGCCATGACCGCCATGTTGACCTGACGAGTGATCAACTTCTGCACCCTGTTGGAAGGCCGCCCCTTCTGTATCATGTTCATCTTTACGCGGGCCTCGGGGTATCGATCTACGGGTCTGCCGGTGCCTCGATGCGAGCCTGGTGGTGTATCTCGCCCGCCATGTGTGCTGCCGGTGGAGCTGGAAGAGCAGGAGGTGGAGGTGGAGCGCCTCCCTTTGTCGCTGTACCAGGAGTGGATTGCATGCGCTTTATGTATGCATTTGTTAGCCTTGTGAATTTTCTGCAGTCTTTTACCAGGTGACTGGAGTGGAGTTTGCCATCTTGGCCTTTGAACATGTGAAATCTGCACTCCTCATCCAGTTCTTGGTCACCCGAACCTTCAGGCGAGTCGTCGCGACGCTTGCGCCACTCTCTCTTGCGGTATCCGTCGCTGCGCTGGCCGTAATCGCTACGATCATCCTGGCGGCCTCTGTTGCGATCATCCGAACGACCCGCGCCACGACCGCGCTCATCGAGGTGCCAGCGTAGCCAGCTGCGACGAGGTCGACTCCGTCTGCCTCATCGTACTGGTGGGATTTGCGTTTGCGCCTTCTGTCACGACCTTCTCTACGGCCCCAGTTGCCGTGGTCGCCGTTGCCACGCGGTGACTCGTGATGCTCTCGCACCAAGTCTTCTCGTCTACCCACTCGTTGGCTATCTTCATGAGTTGTGCGATTGACTTTGGCTTTTCGCGTCCTAACGCTTCCCTGAGGTCGCGCCTTGTGACTCGCGAGTGAATGCGTCGATTGCCATGTCTCCGATACTATTCCCACGGAGTTACGCATGGTTGTCCATCGTCTGATGTACTCTCGTAGCGGCTCGTCTGAACGCTGCTTGCAAGCTTGCAGTTATGTGAATGTCGCCGGTCGATTGCAAGTTGCGAAGAAATTTTTGATGAAGTCTCCCCGAAAGCGTTCCCAGGAGTCGTATGTGCCTTCGGGTAGGCTTTTCAGCCAGTCTCACGCGGTCCCGACATGCATGTGGATCATGATAAGAATGCTTTCTGTGATATCTATATTGTTGAGTCTATTCATGATGCTACTGAAAATTATTTTGAGAGAGGAAAAATGGTTATAGAAATCTTCTGTTATTAAGTCTCCTCTCTTTATGTTGAAAGTTTGAAGCTGCACTTGTTTGGTTTCCGCTAGTCTCTTTGTGCTACATTGATTTGTTTTCTTACAAGTCTCCTATGCATAGGAAGAGTGTTAGAGTTAAACATATTTTATATATGCTTCTTGATGCTCTTTTTTATGTTTCAACTCTTATCCTTATGTGAGCATCTTACAAATCACGATGCCTAGCTAAAAGGCGTTAAAGAAAAACGTTTATGGGAGGCAACCCATTATTTTTATTTATGTAATTTTTCTTTATTTGAGTCAAGGTGCTGTTTACTTCTGTAGCAATGCCTTTGTATCTTTATTTTCTCGCATTGTTGTGCCAAGTGGAGCCTCTAATAGGAAGATGATGCTAGATTTGGATTTCTGCACAGGAACAGATTTCTAATGTTCACGTTTTACTTCTGTAAAATCACAGAAAAGTTATTTAAATCTGCAAAAAAAATTGCGTGATCCTCAGATATGTACGCATCTTTCGTTAGTTTTGTGTTTTGCGATCGGAGCAACGTAAGTGCCTCGAAAAAATTCGTCTTTACAGACTATTCTATTTTGACAGATTCTGTCTTTTATTTTTCGCATTCTCTCTTTTACTAGTGTTGAGTGGAATTTTTTTTAGGGTGAAGAGCTTCACATAACATCAGTGGCAGTAGTCAATGTTAAAAGTAACGGTCATGTTTGTGTCCTTATAGAACATGTGAGTTTTTATTGTGCACTAACCCTCTAATGAGAATTACTCTGAGTTTGGTGTGGCGGAAGTTTCAAGGGTCAAGAGAGAAGGATGATATAATGTGATCAAGAAGAGTGAAGAGTTTAAGCTTGGGGATTCTCCATGGATCACCCCAGCATATTTCAAAAAGACTCAAGCGTCTAGCTTGGGATGCCCAAGGCATCCCCTTTCATCAACAACTTATCAGGTCATCTCTAGTGAAACTATATTTTAATTCTTTCACATCATATGTGCTTTACTTGGAGTGTCTGTGTGCTTTTATTTTCAGTATTTTATTTTTCTTATGGTCAACTTGATTGGACCCTAGCATTCTTGATTGGGAGAGAGACACGCTCCGCATTTTCATATGAATACTCCTATTCTTCACTTATACATGTTGACTATTCTTATCTAGCTATTGCTACGCTTTTAGCTCCTGTTTTGCATGCATCTCCTATTCAGAGCTGTTAGTTCTTTTAAGAAAGTACTCTCTTGCTTCACTTATAACTGTTTGGAGAGTTTATGTTGAAATAAGTTGATTGGTGTTTGGTTGGAACAGAAAATATTGCATGTGGTAGATGGTATAATGGAAAAAGCTTACATATTCTAGTAGATCACTGTATTGGATAATTTGATACTTATAATTTTTTTGAGTTATCAAGTAGTTCATGTTTAAGCTTTTGTATCATGTAGTTAAAACCTATTAATGAAGAACTACCGTAAAGCTCGTTGAAATTTGGTTTGCTGATTGGTATCTCTAAGGTCTAGATATTTTCTAGTAAAAGGGTTTGGTTAACAAGGAAGAAAGTGTAGGGTCTTATAATGCTTGCAATATGTTTACATATAAGTCTTGCTGTGTCGGTTGATATCCTGTGTTTCCTTCAAATAACCTTGTTAGCCTAAACTCTGTACTGAGAGGGAATGTTTCTCGTGCATCCAAAACCTTGAGCCAAAATTCATGCCATTTGTGTCCACCATAACTATCTATATGTGGTATTTCCTTGCGATTCCAAGTAAATTTTTCATGTGCTACCTTTAAACTATTCAAAAAATTATTACTCCTTTCTGTGTCAATGTTTACCAACCTCATGAGGACGGGGGGGATGTCTTTATGTCAACTGTCAAACAGACTTTACCACCGGACTAGCGGCATATACATCCGCTTAACCAGTAATTTTGCAAAAAGAGCTGGCAAATGGGGTGCCCAGTCCCAATTAATTACAACTTTAACCGCTTAATTCCCATCACATTTTTGCCCCGATTTATCAGTCAAGCAATGACAAACAGTGAAATATCTGCATGTGTAAACAAAAGAGAAGAGGGATGATATGCCTTGCTGGTAGAAATAACGTCCTTCATGGGAGCCGCTCTTAAAAGTCTGGTTGGCAGGGCTCATATTGTACTTTTCATTTTCTGATTCGTTGACAATTAACAAACACCTCCCAAAACTTATTTTTACTCTCTATATGATTTCAAAAACTTAAAAAGCTCTTGCACATGATTTAATCCCTGCTTCGCTCTGCGAAGGGCCTTTCTTTTACTTTCATGTTGAGTCAGTTTTCCTACTTCTTTCTATCTCAGAAGCGAACACTAGTGTCAACTTTGGTGCAACAATTTTTATATGCTTGTATATTGCACTTATTATATTGCTTTGTGTTGACAAATATCCATGATATATATATATTGAAAGTTGAAAGCAATTGCTGAAGCTTAAATCTTCCTTTGTGTTGGTTTAATACCTTTTACTTAGAATCTATTGCTTTATGAGTTAACTCTTATGCAAAACTCTTTGATGCTTGTCTTGAAAGTAATATTCATGAAAAGTTTTGCTTATATGATTCAGTTGTTTGCTCATTATCTACTTGCTAGCAAACTATAGACCATTGACCTGGATCACTTCATTCATAACATGTGCTTTACAATACTATTTGATCAAGATTACGATTGCAGCATGTCACCTAAAAAATTATTTTGTTTTTATTGTTTTACGTACTCGAGGACGAGTAAAACTAAGCTTGGGATGCTTGATACGTCTCAAACGTATCCATAATTTCTGATGTTCCATGTTGATATTATACCAATTGTTACATGTTTTACATACACTTCATAGCATTTTTATGCATTTTCTGGGACTAACCTATTAACAAGATGCCATAGTGCCAGTTCCTGTTTTCTGCTGTTTTTGTATTTCAGAAAAGCTGTTCTGGAAATATTCTCGAAATTGGACGAAACCTGGACCTCCTATTTTTCCAACACGTACACGGAGTCCAAAGGAGAGACGGAGGCGACCGAGGAGGGCGCCACACCATAGGGCGGTGCGGCCCCACCTCCAACCGCGCCATGGTGTGGTGTGGGCCCCTCAGGTTGCTCCAGCCGCCGCCCTTTCGCCTATTTATTCATCTTCATGGGAAAACCCTAGACACCCGAGCCATTATCCACGAAAAGTTCCAGAGACGCCGTCGCCGTCAACCCTAGCTCGGGAGGGTTCAGAAGCTCTTCTCGACATCCTGCCGGAGAGGGGAATCATCACCGGAGGGTGGTGGCTCTAGGTTAATAGTGCCAGAAACAATTGCTTGTACGTCACACGTCAGTTGGGAACCCCAAGAGGAAGGTATGATGAGTGCAGCAGTAAGTTTTCCCTCAGTATGAAACCAAGGTTTAATCGACCAGTAGGAAAACGAGGTTTGCTTCGAAGGTGTTGGTGAGGAGTGTAGTGCGGCGCAACACCAGGGATTCCGGTGCCAACGTGGAACCTGCACAACACAATCAAATTACTTTGCCCCAACTTAACAGTGAGGTTGTCAATCTCACCGGCTTGCTGAAAACAAAGGGTTAAACGTATCGAATGGAAATGATGTTTGTTTGCATAAAACAGTAGAGAACAATGATTGCAGTAGATTGTATTTCAGATGTAAAAGAATGGACCGGGGTCCACAGTTCACTAGTGGTGTCTCTCCAATAAGATAACTAACATGCTGGGTAAACAAATTACAGCTGGGCAATTGACAATTGATAAGTGCATATAACATGCATGTGTGAGCTGTGGTGTCTACTATGAGATTCATTTGGGCATTACGACAAAGTACATAGACCGCTATCCAGCATGCATCTATGCCTAAATAGTCCACTTTCCGGTTAACATCCGTACCCCTTCCAGTATTAAGTTGCAAGCAACAGACAATTGCATTAAGTAATGTGCGTAATGTAAACAATACATTCATCCTTGAATAAAGCATTGCTGTTTTACCCCTAGTGGCAACAACACATCTACAACCTTAGAACTTGCTGTCACTATCCCAGGTTAAATAGAGGTTGAACCCAACTATCATGCATAAATACCCCCTCTTGGAGTTACAAGTATTCACGTGGCCAAGGCTTCAACAAGTAACGGAGAGCATGCAAGATCACAAATGACATAGACATGATAATATAATATTCAGCTCCACATAGGTATCAATATAAGTCAGATCCCAGCAAACACAACATGTAGCATTACAATAAGATGATCTTGATCATGATAGGCAGCTCACAAGATCTAAACATGATGGCACAAGTGGAGAAGACAACCATCTAGCTACTGCTATGGACCCATAGTCCAAGGATGAACTACTCACGCATCACTCCGGAGGCGGGCATGGCGATGTAGAGCCCTCCGGTGATGATTCCCCTCTCCGGCAGGGTGCCGGGAAGAGCTTCAGAACCCCCCGAGTTAGGGTTGACGACGGCGGCGGCAGCGAATATGTTCTGGATGAAAGGCTCGGTGTTTTAGGGTTTTCGCGTCTCGGGGAATAAATAGGCGAAGGGGCGATGTCGGCGGACCCCCGAGGGGCCCAAACCACCGGTGGCGCGGCTGGGCCCTGCCGCGCCAGGTGGTTTGGCCACCTCGTGGCTTCTTCGTCTCTCCTTCGGACTCCGTGTACGTGCTGGAAAAATAGGGACTGGCCTTTTGTTTCGTGCAATTCCGAGAATATTTCCAGAAGTAACTTTCTGAAACCAAAAACAGCAGAAAACAGGGAACTGGCACTGTGGCATCTTGTTAATAGGTTAGTCCCAGAAAATGCATAAAAGTGATACGAAGTGTATATAAAACATGTAGCAAATGGTATAATATAAGCATGGAACAGCAGAAATTATGGATACGTTGGAGACGTATCAAGCATCCCCAAGCTTAGTTCTACTCGTCCTCGAGTAGGTAAAACGATAACAACAAATAATTTCTGAGGAGACATGCTTTCACACAATCTTGATCAATATATTGCAAGGCTCATGTCATGAATGAAGTGACTCAAAGCAATGATCTATAGTTTGCTAACAAATAGATAAAGAGTAAACAATGAATCATATAAGCAAAAACTTTTCATGAATAGTACTTTCAAGACAAGCATCAAAAAGTTTTGCATAAGAGGTAACTCATAAAGCAATAGATTCAAAGTAAAAGGCATTGAAGCAACACAAAGGATGATTAAGTTTCAGCATTTGCTTTCAACTTGTAACATGTATATCTCATGGATAGTTGTCAACATAAAGCAATATAACAAGTGCAATAAGTAAATATGTAAGAATCAATGCACACAAAGTTGACACAAGTGTTTGCTTCTAAGATAGAAAGGAGTAGGTAAACTGACTCAACATAAAGTAAAAGATAGGCCCTTCGCAGAGGGAAGCAGGGATTAAATCATGTGCTAGAGCTTTTTAAGTTTTCGAAAGCATATAGAGAGCACAAAATAAGTATTTGAGAGGTGTTTGTTGTTGTCAACGAATGGTAGTGGGCACTCTAACCCCCTTGTCAACCAGACTTTCAAAGAGCGGCTCCCATGAAGGACGTTATTCTACCAGCAAGGTAGATCATCCCTCTTCTCTTTTGTTTACACATGTATTTTAGTTTCTTTATAGATGACACTCCTCCCAACCTTTTGCTTACACAAGCCATGGCTAACCGAATCCTCGGGTGCCTTCCAACATTCACATACCATGGAGGAGTGTCTATTGCAAAATTAAGTTGCTTACTGATAAATCAGGGCAAAACATGTGAAGAGAATTATTAATGAAAGTTGTAATTAATTGGGGCTGGGCACCCCGTTGCCAGCTCTTTTTGCAAATTATTGGATAAGCGGATGTATATGCCACTAGTCCATTGGTGAAAGTCTGTCAGAAGTAAATGACAAGATTGAAAGATAAAACACCACATACTTCCTCATGAGCTATAAAACATTGACACAAATAAGGAGTAATAAAGTTTTGAATAGTTTAAAGGTAGCACATGAAATATTTACTTGGAATGGCAGGAAATACCACATAGTAGGTAGGTATGGTGGACACAAATGGCATGGGTTTTGGCTCAAGTTTTGGATGCACGAGAAGCATTCCCTCTCAGTACAGAGTTTAGGCTAGCAAGGTTGTTTGAAGCAAACACAAGTATAAACCGGTACAGCAAGAATCACATAAAAACATATTGCAAGTATTATAAGACTCTACACTGTCTTCCTTGTTGCTCAAACATTTTACCAGAAATATGCATCCAAGTCTCAACAAGCTCTACGGTAGTTCTCCACTACTAGGCTTTAACTACATGATGCAAGAGCTTAAACATGATCTACTTGAGAGCTCAAAACAATTGCAAAGCATCAAATCAAAACAAGACAATGATCTACAAGAATGCATATGTCTTTTCCAATACCAACTACTACATGTAGCATTTTCTTTCTTCCAAACAAACACCAATAATTTATTAAACATAAACTCTCCAAATGATAATATAATGCAGCAAGAGAGTATTTATAAACAAGTGCTAACAGCTCGAAGAGATGCATGAAAAACAGGAGCTAAAAGCACTGCAGTAGCTAGTTAAGAATACTCAACAAATATAAGTGAAGAACATGAGTATTCACATGAAAAAGCGGAGCGTGTCTCTCTCCCACACAAGGATTGCTAGGATCCGAATTTATTCAAACAAAAACAAAAATAAAAACACACAGACGCTCCAAGTAAAGCGCATAAGATGTGAAAGAATTAAAATATAGTTTCACTAGAGATGACCTGATAAGTTTGTTGATGAAGAAGGGGATGCCTTGGGCATCCCCAAGCTTAGACGCTTGAGTCTCTCTGAATATGGTTGGGATGAACCACGGGGGCATCCCCAAGCTTAGGCTTTTCACTCTTCTTGATCACATAATATCACCCTTCTCGCTTGATCCTTGAAAACTTCCTTCACACCAAACTCAAGACAGTTCTCATTAGAGGGTTAGTGCATAATCAAAAATTCTCATATTCTGTAATGATACAATCAATCCCAAAGCTTCTGGACATTAGCTACAGCCACCAATGCTTTGTGGAGCAAAGAAATCCACACAAACACAGTAAAAGAGCGAATGCAAAACAAAAGGCAGAATCTGTCAAAAACAGAACAGTCTGGAATGACGAATTTTTTCGAGGCACTTAAGTTGCTCAGATGGATCTGGCCTAAAATAATGAAAGTTGCGTACATATCTCAGGAATATGCGTGATTTTTCTCAGAATTTTTTGAATTTTCTACAGGGAGATAAGCTCAAATCCGTGACAGCTAAAAATCTGTCACTGCGCAGAAATCCAAATCTTGCATCAACTTTCAATATAGAACTTTACTTGGCACAACATTGCGATAAAATAAAGATACAAAGGAGTTGCTACAGAAGTAACAAAATCCTTGACTCAAAGAAAACAAAAATAACAGCAAATAAAAACGATGGGTTGTCTCCCATAAGCGCTTTTCTTTAACGCCTTTCAGCTAGGCGCAGAAAGTGAAAATCAAGTGTTGTCAAGAGAGCATTGACATCAATACCAAGGGCCATACGCCTACCTCTCTTACCCTTAGACTTACTCTTTGGTTTGGGGAATACATGGCCGCACCTTGGTGTGGAGGTAAGATTCAGAGTGCCTTTTCCCACATCTATGGTTGCTCCCATTAATTTGAGCAGAGATCTTCCAAGTGTAATTTGTCCTGTCCCTGCACATTCAATAACAAGATAATCAGTGGACACCGTTCTCCCAAGAAAGGTTGTAAACACACCCTCAGCTATCCCCTCGGGAAATATAACAGAGTTATCAGTAAGAGTTATTCCTTCTCCTCCTTCAGCAAGTCCCCAAAGATTCAAAGTTTCATAAATGCTTTTAGGCATAAGGCAAAACTCAGACATAATATCACAACGAGCATAAAAGGTTTCACCACAAATAGCAACCTTTACCGTAGGGACCCACATCGAAGGTTCAAAATTTGTTGGAACATAGTCAAAATATTCCCGAATTTGATTATAGCCATCCTTTAAACAAGATATATGTGTCTCAAGAGTGTTTAATCTAGCATGGATGCTAACAAGGGCCGAATCAAATTTATTAGTTGAGCTAGAAGTTGCAATCAACTTTTTTATGGCATTAAAAGCTTGATCCCCATCACAGTGAAGGAAATCTCCTCCCACAATAGCATCTAAAGCATATCTATAACAAAGGGCTAGACCAAAGTAGAAGCTAGTGAGAAGCAAACTTAAAGTCATTTTAGGATCAGTTTTACCAAAGGAATCATTAATTCTAGACCAAGCTTCTTTAAAATTCTCCTCACTCCTTGTTTAAAAGTGAAGATCAATTCCTCAGGTGACATAGCAACAGGCATGGAACAAGACATGATGGTGACAAGAAACAAAACAAAACTGAAATAAACAAGTAACTAATTTTTTTGTGTTTTTGATATAGAGAGCAAACAAAACAAAATAAAAATAAACTAGGCAAGACAAGTAACTAATTTTTTTGTGTTTTTGATAAAGAGAGCAAACAACTAAAAATAAACTAAGCAAGACAAATAACAAAGTAAAGAGATTGGGTGTGAGAGACTCCCCTTGCAGAAGCAATTCTGTTTTCCCCGGCAACGGCGCCAGAAAACGTTGTTGGTGGCTCTAGGTTAATAGTGCCAGAAACAATTGCTTGTACGTCACACGTCAGTTGGGAACCCCAAGAGGAAGGTATGATGAGTGCAGCAGTAAGTTTTCCCTCAGTATGAAACCAAGGTTTAATCGGACCAGTAGGAAAACGAGGTTTGCTTCGAAGGTGTTGGTGGAGGAGTGTAGTGCGGCGCAACACCAGGGATTCCGGTGCCAACGTGGAACCTGCACAGCACAATCAAACTACTTTGCCCCAACTTAACAGTGAGGTTGTCAATCTCACCGGCTTGCTGAAAACAAAGGGTTAAACGTATCGAATGGAAGATGATGTTTGTTTGCATAAAACAGTAGAGAACAATGATTGCAGTAGATTGTATTTCAGATGTAAAAGAATGGACCGGGGTCCACAGTTCACTAGTGGTGTCTCTCCAATAAGATAACTAACATGCTGGGTAAACAAATTACAGCTGGGCAATTGACAATTGATAAGTGCATATAACATGCATGTGTGAGCTGTGGTGTCTACTATGAGATTCATTTGGGCATTACGACAAAGTACATAGACCGCTATCCAGCATGCATCTATGCCTAAATAGTCCACTTTCCGGTTAACATCCGTACCCCTTCCAGTATTAAGTTGCAAGCAACAGACAATTGCATTAAGTAATGTGCGTAATGTAAACAATACATTCATCCTTGAATAAAGCATTGCTGTTTTACCCCTAGTGGCAACAACACATCTACAACCTTAGAACTTGCTGTCACTATCCCAGGTTAAATAGAGGTTGAACCCAACTATCATGCATAAATACCCCCTCTTGGAGTTACAAGTATTCACGTGGCCAAGGCTTCAACAAGTAACGGAGAGCATGCAAGATCACAAATGACATAGACATGATAATATAATATTCAGCTCCACATAGGTATCAATATAAGTCAGATCCCAGCAAACACAACATGTAGCATTACAATAAGATGATCTTGATCATGATAGGCAGCTCACAAGATCTAAACATGATGGCACAAGTGGAGAAGACAACCATCTAGCTACTGCTATGGACCCATAGTCCAAGGATGAACTACTCACGCATCACTCCGGAGGCGGGCATGGCGATGTAGAGCCCTCCGGTGATGATTCCCCTCTCCGGCAGGGTGCCGGGAAGAGCTTCAGGAACCCCCCGAGTTAGGGTTGACGACGGCGGCGGCAGCGAATATGTTCTGGATGAAAGGCTCGGTGTTTTAGGGTTTTCGCGTCTCGGGGAATAAATAGGCGAAGGGGCGATGTCGGCGGACCCCCGAGGGGCCCAAACCACCTGGTGGCGCGGCTGTGGGCCCAGCCGCGCCTAGGTGTGGTTTGGCCACCTCCTGGCACTTCTTCGTCTCTCCTTCGGACTCCGTGATGGTGCTGGAAAAATAGGGACGTGGCCTTTTGTTTCGTGCAATTCCGAGAATATTTCCAGAAGTAACTTTCTGAAACCAAAAACAGCAGAAAACAGGGAACTGGCACTGTGGCATCTTGTTAATAGGTTAGTCCCAGAAAATGCATAAAAGTGATACGAAGTGTATATAAAACATGTAGCAAATGGTATAATATAAGCATGGAACAGCAGAAATTATGGATACGTTGGAGACGTATCAGAGGGCTCTACATCACCATGCCTGCCTCCGGAGTGATGCGTGAGTAGTTCATCTTTGGACTACGGGTCCATAGCAGTACCTAGATGGTTGTCTCTCCACTTTATGCTATCATGTTTAGATCTTGTGAGCTGCCTATCATGATCAAGATCATCTTATTGTAATGCTACATGTTGTGTTTGCTAGGATCCAATGAATATTGAATACTATGTCAAGTTGATTATCAATCTATCTTATATGTTATTTATGATCTTGCATGCTTTCCGTTACTAGTAGATGCTTTGGCCAATTAGATGCTTGTAACTCCAAGAGTTAGTATTTATGCTAGATAGTGGGTTCATGCCTCCGGTAATCTGGGAGAGTGACAGCAACTTCTAAGATTGTGGATGTGCTGTTGCCATTAGGGATAAATAACCGATGCTTAGCTTAAGGGTGCGCCGTTAGGTCTAATGCATTTGTTTACATTACACACATTACTTAATGCGATTATCCGTTGCTTGCAACTTAATACCAACGGGGAACTCGGTATGACAACCTGGAGGTGGATTATTAGTCATAGACGCTGTTGGATAACGGTCTATGTATGTTGTCATAATGCCCACATGAATATCATCGTAATCATCATGTCATATATATGCATTGTCATGCGCTCAATATTTTGTCATTTGCCCAGCTGTAATTTGTTCACCTAGCATGTTAGTTATCTTTTATGGAGAGACACCACTAGTGAACTGTGGACCCTGGTCCATTCTTTTACACTGATAATACAACCAACTGCAATCATTGTTCCTTTTCATTCTCTGCAATTAAACACTATTTTCCACACCATACGTTTAATCCTTTGTTTTCAGCAAGCCAGGAAGATTGACACCCTTCCTGTTTCATTGGGGCAAAGTAGTTTGATTGTGCTGTGTGCAGGTTCCACGTCAACAGACGAACTCCCTTCCACACGCAAGTACTTTTTTGGCACCGTTGACAACCTTCAGAAGTGCTTCCTGCTCCTACTGGATCTGATAACCTTGGTATCTTACTGAGGGAAACTTGCTGCTGTACTGCTTCATACCGTCCTCTTGGGGTCTCCCAACGAACGTGTGTCCCACGTCATAAAGCATTTTTCTGGCGCCGTTGCCGGGGAGTAAGAGGATTGTGCAAGGGGAGTCTCTCGCTTCCAATCTCTTTACTTTGTTTTTGTCTTGCTTAGTTTATTTCTTGTCTTGTTTGCTTTTATCTATCAAAAACACAAAAAAAAAAACCGCACCTAGTTTATTTCGGTTTGTTATTATGTCTAGTTCTTTACTTGCTATCAATGGTTACTTTCTTTGAAACTAGTCCTATGGCTGAAAACAACATGAGAGAGCTTTATAAAATTTATCTTGAATTGGGACATGAAGTGTTTGAAGTGAAAATTAAAAAACCTATAGAAACTTATTTGCATGATGGTAGCAATGTTATTACTATAAATTCTTTGAACACCATTATTGCTAATGTTATGGAAGACTTTAAGCTTGGGGAGGCCGGTTTTGATGAAAATAATATTTTTAGTCCCCCAGGTATTGAGGAGAAAATTTATGTTGATTATGATATGCCTCCTATATATGATGTTTACAATGATGAATATGATATTTTCAGTCCATCTACTATTGAGGATAAAATTCATTATGATTATTCTATGATTTATGATGATTATAATGATGGATGTGCTAGTTTTGCTCCCACTATTACTAATGAAATTGATTATGCTTGTGTGGAGAGTAATGATACTTTTATGCATGTGGATCATGATAAGAATGCTTTATGTGATATCTATATTGTTGAGTCTATTCATGATGCTACTGAAAATTATTTTGAGAGAGGAAAAAATGGTTATAGAAATCTTCATGTTATTAAGTCTCCTCTCTTTATGTTGAAAGTTTTGAAGCTGCACTTGTTTTGGTTTCCGCTAGTCTCTTTGTGCTACATTGATTTGTTTTCTTACAAGGCTCCTATGCATAGGAAGAGTGTTAGAGTTAAACATATTTTATATATGCTTCTTGATGCTCTCTTTTATGTTTCAACTCTTATCCTTATGTGAGCATCTTAAAAATCACTATGCATAGCTAAAAGGCGTTAAAGAAAAGCGCTTATGGGAGGCAACCCATTATTTTTATTTCTGTAATTTTTCTTTATTTGAGTCAATGTGCTATTTACTTCTGTAGCAATGCCTTTGTATCTTTATTTTCTCGCATTGTTGTGCCAAGTGGAGCCTCTAATAGGAAGATGATGATAGATTTGGATTTCTGCGCAGGAACAGATTTCTGCTGTTCACCGTTTTACATCTGTAAAATCACAGAAACATTATTTAAATCTGTAAATTTTTGTGCGTGATCCTCAGATATGTACGCATCTTTCGTTAGTTTTACGTTTTTCGATCGGAGCAACGTAAGTGCCTCGAAAAAATTCATCTTTACAGACTGTTCTGTTTAGACAGATTCTGTCTTTTATTTTTCGCATTCTCTCTTTTACTAGTGTTGAGTGGAATTTTTTTAAGGGTGAAGAGCTTCACATAACATCAGTGGCAGTAGTTAATGTTAAAAGTAACGGTCATGTTTGTGTCCTTATAGAACATGTGAGTTTTTACTTGATTGGACCCTAGCATTCTTGATTGGGAGAGAGTCACGCTCTGCTTTTTTATATGAATACTCCTATTCTTCACTTATACTTGTTGAGTATTCTTATCTAGCTATTGCTATGCTTTTAGCTCCTGTTTTGCATGCATCTCTTATTCAGCACTGTTAGTTCTTTTAAAGAAAGTACTCTCTTGCTTCACTTATAATTGTTTGGAGAGTTTATGTTGAAATAAGTTGATTGGTGTTTGGTTGGAACAGAAAATGTTGCATGTGGTAGATGGTATAATGGAAAAAGCTTACATATTCTTGTAGACCACTGTATTGGATAATTTGATACTTGTCAATTGTTTTGATTTATCAAGTAGTTCATGTTTAAGCTTTTGTATCATGTAGTTAAAACCTATTAATGAAGAACTACCGTAAAGCTCGTTGAAATTTGGTTTGCATGATTGGTATCTCTAAGGTCTAGATATTTTCTAGTAAAAGGGTTTGGTTAACAAGGAAGATAGTGTAGGGTCTTATAATGCTTGCAATATGTTTTCATATAAGTCTTGCTGTGTCGGTTGATATCCTGTGTTTGCTTCAAATAACCTTGCTAGCCTAAACTCTGTACTGAGAGGGAATGCTTCTCGTGCATCCAAAACCTTGAGCCAAAATCCATGCCATTTGTGTCCACCATCACTACCTATATGTGGAATTTACTTGCCATTCCAAGTAAATTTTTCATGTGCTACCTTTAAACTATTAAAAAAATTATTACTCCTTTCTGTGTCAATGTTTACCAAGCTCATGAGGACGGGGTGGATGTCTTTATGTCAACTGTCAAACAGCCTTTACCACCAGACTAGCGGCATATACATCCGCTTATCCATTAATTTTGCAAAAAGAGCTGGCAAATGGGGTGCCCAGTCCCAATTAATTACAACTTTAACGCTTAATTCTCTTCACATTTTTGCCCGGATTTATCAGTCAAGCAATGACAAACAGTGAAATATCTACATGTGTAAACAAAGAGAAGAGGGATGATCTGACTTGCTGGTAGAAATAACGTTCTTCATGGGAGCCGCTCTTAAAAGTCTGGTTGGCAGGGGTCATATTGTACTTTCCATTTTCTGATTCGTTGACAATTAACAAACACCTCCCAAAACTTATTTTTACTCTCTATATGATTTCAAAAACTTAAAAAAACTCTAGCACATGATTTAATCCCTGCTTCCCTCTGTGAAGGACATTTATTTTACTTTCATGTTGAGTCAGTTTTCCTACTTCTTTCTATCTCAGAAGCAAACACTAGTGTCAACTTTGGTGCAACAATTTTTATATGCTTGTATATTGCACTTATTATATTGCTTTGTGTTGACAAATATCCATGAGATATATATGTTGAAAGTTGAAACAATTGCTGAAGCTTAAATCTTACTTTGTGTTGGTTAAATACCTTTTACTTAGAATCTATTGCTTTATGAGTTAACTCTTATGCAAATCTCTTTGATGCTTGTCTCGAAAGTACTATTCATGAAAAGTTTTTTGCTTATACGATTCAGTTGTTTGCTCATTATCTACTTGCAAGCAAACTATAGACCATTGACCTGGATCACTTCATTTATAACATGTGCTTTACAATACTATTTGATCAAGATTATGATTGTAGCATGTCACCTCAGAAATTATTTTGTTTTTATCGTTTTACCTACTCGAGGACGAGTAGAACTAAGCTTGGGGATGCTTGATACGTCTCAAACGTATCCATAATTTCTGATGTTCCATGTTGATATTATACCAATTGTTACATGTTTTACATACACTTCATAGCATTTTTATGCATTTTCTGGGACTAACCTATTAACAAGATGCCATAGTGCCAGTTCCTGTTTTCTGCTGTTTTTGTATTTCAGAAAAGCTGTTCTGGAAATATTCTCAGAATTGGACGAAACCTGGGCATGACCTCATATTTTTCCAACACGTACACGGAGTCCAAAGGAGAGACGGAGGCGACCGAGGAGGGCGCCACACCATAGGGCGGCACGGCCCCACCTCCCACCGCGCCGTGGTGTGGTGTGGGCCCCTCGGGTCGCTCCAGCCGCCGCCCTTTCGCCTATTTATCCATCTTCACGAGAAAACCCTAGACACCCGAGCCATTATCCACGAAAAGTTCCAGAGACGCCGCCGCCGTCAACCCTAGCTCGGGAGGGTTCAGAAGCTCTTCCCGGCATCCTGCCGGAGAGGGGAATCATCACCGGAGGGCTCTACATCACCATGCCTGCCTCCGGAGTGATGCGTGAGTAGTTCATCTTTGGACTAGGGGTCCATAGCAGTACCTAGATGGTTGTCTCTCCACTTTATGCTATCATGTTTAGATCTTGTGAGCTGCCTATCATGATCAAGATCATCTTATTGTAATGCTACATGTTGTGTTTGCTGGCATCCGATGAATATTGAATACTATGTCAAGTTGATTATCAATCTATCTTATATGTTATTTATGATCTTACATGCTTTCCGTTACTAGTAGATGCTTTGGCCAAGTAGATGCTTGTAACTCTAAGAGTTAGTATTTATGCTAGATAGTGGGTTCATGCCTCCGGTAATCTGGGAGAGTGACAACAACTTCTAAGTTAGTATTTAGGTCTAATGCATTTGTTTACATTACGCACATTACTTAATGCGATTATCCATTGCTTGCAACTTAATACCAACGGGGAACTCGGTATGACAACCTGGAGGTGGATTATTAGTCATAGACGCTGTTGGATAATGGTCTATGTATTTTGTCGTAATGCCCACATGAATATCATAGTAATCATCATGTCATATATATGCATTGTCATGCGCTCAATATTTTGTCAATTGCCCAGCTATAATTTGTTCACCCAGCATGTTAGTTATCTTTTATGGAGAGACACCACTAGTGAACTGTGGACCTCGGTTCATTCTTTTACATTGATAATACAACCAACTGCAATCATTGTTCCTTTTCATTCTCTGCAATTAAACACTATTTTCCACACCATACGTTTAATCGTTTGTTTTCAGCAAGTCAGGAAGATTGACACCCTTCCTGTTTCGTTGGGGCAAAGTATCTTGATTGTGCTGTGTGCAGGTTCCACGTCAACAACCGAACTCCCTTCCACACGCAAGTACTTTTTTGGCACCGTTGACAACCTACAGAAGTGCTTCCTGCTCCTACTGGATCTGATAACCTTGGTATCTTACTGAGGGAAACTTGCTGCTGTACTGCTTCATACCTTCCTCTTGGGGTCTCCCAACGAACGTGTGTCCCACGTCATCACATTGCTGTTGTTGTGGAGCCTCGTTGACAAGAGACAGCTATCTTGTAGTCCTCCAACCAAGATGATGGTTCCTGGGTGTCATCAAACTTGGGTGTTTCCGATGTAAGTTTGAATCCTTTGGGCATCCTTGACTCGCGTACGCGTCGAGTGAAGCACAACGACCCGCAAGGCTCGCGGTCGTCGTCAGAGTATGAGTCGCTACTTGGAGACCGCGTGGATCTTTTGCTTCTACTTTTTTCGGATCGAGGGGCACTCGCCTCGCGCTGTCGAATTCCATGACGATCGCGTCGTGACCGGTCGCGGTCTTCATGGATAGTTACTGCGCGATCGCGATTATCTCCGCGGCGGGATCTGCTTCCTCCCGAGCGGTCGTCGACCGCGATCAGGGCTCCACCCGCTAAGTTAAGCGATCGGATCTGCTAGCGATGTAGGGCTGCGTTAGGATCGCCTTCTGGGGGTTGTGTTGCCTGCAGGTACGTAGCCACAAACATGAGAGCTCCCTGAGCTGTTTTGGGGATGGGAATCCCTTCTTCATCGTGCGTCATGAATGATACGTCCAGGTTGCGAGTCAGCGCTGCTCTTTCGCCTTCTGTCAGGTGCTCCAATCTGGACCGCGAGTGGTGCGTCCGCCCAGAGGACTGCACGTTTGACAGCGCTGCACGCCGTGCACTTGACGCACTAGCCGCCTTTTTGCGTTCGTCGAATGCTGCCTGTAATTTCTTCAGCCTCAAGTTCTCCTGCCAGAAAATATATTTGTGTGCCGCGAGCTCTTCGGGTGTCGAGTTATCGGGCATCATGGTACAGTCACGTATGGCTTTGATTGTTTTGATTGCCTGTTCCTTTGTGATGAGGGTTGTACGGCCGTCTGGCATGGTGACCGTCATCGGATAGCTCGTCACGTTGGGGCAGTTCTCACCACTCGCCGAAGTTTCGGGTGCTGTGCCGCCATTGCCTCCTGCATTCACCATGAAGACCTGGAGGGGGGCGTCGTGCAAAGTTTTGCTCTTCTTGCTACTACTGCGGCTGCCGATGAAGGTATCCGCAGGGTTGAGGTAGTAGTCGACCATGGCATGATCGCTGCTGTAGTCGGTATGGACAGACTCGACGTCCATATCGACCTCGTCGGTGAACTGGGGCGTGCTGATGATGCACTTGGGGCCCCTATCGATGTAGATCCGTTTCTTGCTAGCAGAGCGAGCGCGAGGCGCTCAGTCGATGGAGACGCGAGTGTTGATGATGGCGTAGTTGGTCTAGATGTGGCCATCTCTGAAGGTGTTGGCGACAGCATCTCCGAAGGTGTTGGAGACAGCATCTCCGAAGGTGTTGGTGAATATGGCGGCGTAACCGGGGCAGGTGAAGCCGCCGTTTTTGCGGGTGACGAAATCGTCATTGTGGCAGATCCAATCGAAGGCGATGCAGGTGCCTCGGATTCATGCGAGTCCATCGAGTTGATCATCCCTGATTGGTTAGCATTAGGATTTGAAGTACCAGAAATTACGTTCGCACCTGATTGCAATTCCGAGTCTGCCAGTTGAGGTTCCGGCGAGTGCGGGTTGAAGTCGAAGGAGCCAAAGTGGATCGGTCCCGTCATGATCACCGGCGAGCTGCCAGTTGCTGATGCAGATGGAGCCGGCGAAACCGTGGATCCAGCGCCACTCGTTCCCACAGACGGCGCCAATTGACGAGGTGTTAACTCATCAAATCCCATGGTTAGGCACCAAGGGTTGAGATCGGGAGAGAGATTTGGTAGCGCTGGTAGTAACTACGGCCGACAAGCGAGGTTTACCCAGGTTCAGGCCCCCGGAGGGTAACACCCTACTTCCTGCTTGTCTGATTATTGATGGTTGTGAACAATGGAGCTACAATGAGGTCCCGGCGAGATGTCGATCTCGCTAGGGTTTTGGTGGCTATGGTATTGTGTGTCCTAGATTGGTGGCCCTCCCAGCCTTTATATAGGAGGCTGGGTCTCGGGGATTCGCAACCGACTAGGTTTACAGGTAAGGTAAGTATAAACCGACCTAATCTACGCTTGACTTGGAGGATACTCCTTCTTCATGGGCCTTGGTCCTGATCCTTTAGCGGGCCTTCATACACGAGCCTGACATTATACGTGCACCAGGTATCCTCAAGGTAGAGCACCCGAAGGGTAGGTCCACGTCAATTACACACTTTGCTTATTGCAATTATATGTTGCTTGCAACTTAATACTTTAAGGAGACACGGATGTTATCCTGGGGGTGGATTATTAGTCATAGATGCAGCTAGCAAGCGGTCTATGCAGTTTGCTGTAATGCCCAATTGAATACTACAGTGAATTGTTTCTTATCATAATATGCATTGTCATGCCCTCACAATTTTATCAATTGCCCAACTGTAATTTGTTCACCCAACATATTTTTTTTGTTTAGAGAGTTACCTCTAGTGAAGCTGGGAACCCTGTCCATATTTTGCATCAAGCATTTCCTGCGCCATTGCCTTCGCTGTTACTGTTGATGCTGTTACTTTACTGTTAATGTTGCTCTCAAGTTACTGCTGCTTTCACATCACTTCTGTTATTAGTGCTTTTCTAGGTGTGGCTGAACTGACAACTCAGCTGCTAAGGCTTATAAGTATTCTTTGGCTCCCCTTGTGTTGAATCAATAAATTTTGGTTTTACTTCCCTCGAATACTGTTGCGATACCCTTCACTTGTGCGTTATCAAGACTATTTTCTGGCGTCGTTGCCGGGGAGCATAGCTCTACTTATAAGTTCACTTGGGAAGTACACTCCACCTCTTTCTCTCTGTTTCGGTTTTCTTTTATTTTACTTAGTTTACTTTTGCTTAGTTTTATTTTGCTTAGATTACTTTTGTTTAGTTTTATTTTTCTTAGTTTACTTCTGTTTAGTTTTATTTTTCTTATATACCCAAAAATCCATAAAAAAATTAAAAACCAAAATTTCTAAAAAAAACTTTTGCTATGGTTCATTTCTATGAAACTGAGTCTTAAATGGGTTCACTGAGGATCAGAAAACATATTATAAGGAACACCGCTTGTCTGAAAAAGGGGTACATTTATGGAAACAAATAAGTAGATTGAATTCTTTTGCTAAAGACTTGTGCTCTACTTATGATGAATCTTGGTGCTTTAGTAAATTTTGTTGTTATAGGAGGTATAAACACTTCCCTTTTCACTGTGATTATAATGATAATAAAAATTTATCTTCGTATGCTAGAGGAGACTATGACTGGGATAATTTTGAAAAGATTGAAGAATTTGTTGTTTTTAAGGGTGCTCTTGAAATTAGTTCTTTTCTTGAGCATAAAGATGACGTTCCTTGCAAATCTAAAATTCTTGCTATACTGAAATATTGTCTTGATAACTACAAGAATGAGAATTCTTATATAACTGAACATTTTATGAGTCTCCTTCCTCCAAAAGAAGAGACCTTTGCCTTGCAGGAACCTGTGGAAGAAGAAATTGTTGAAACTGAAAGCTCATTGGATGAAAAAGAGGAAGAGAGTGATGAACAAAAGGAGGAAGAGTGGATTAGCTACCCATGCCTACCTTCTAATGAGAGTAACTCTTTAACTCTTACACTATTTGATTGCCCTCCATGCTTACCAAAGGGGGATGAATGCTATGTTCCTATAAATTCTTTTGAAATATCCCCTATGAATGAAACTTGTGGAAATAATTATGCTGTTGTTATTTATGATAATCCATGCTATTTTGATAAGTCTTATGGTAATCCTCTATTTATCCCTAATATCGAAATGCATGGTAATAAGGAGTCTTGCTTAGAATTTTTTAATGGCAAAGCTCTAGATGATGGTCCTATATGTTGCTGCATGATATTAATTCTACTATTATTGAAAATGGGATCGGAGAGGTCTTGACTTTAGCTAGATGGAGTCACGTACCTTTTGAGAGTGATCAATCATCTTGTTATAATATTGTAAAAAGTGGGTTTGGAGAGGTCTTAATTAATTTTGATCCCACTATTTTGGAGCTTGATAAAAATAATGTGTTTATAGATCATGAAAAGCATGCTTTATGTGATATTTATGTTGTTGAGTTTGTTCATGATGCTACTGAAAATTATTATGAGAGAGGGAAATATGGTTGTAGAAATTTTCATGTTACTAAAACTCCTCTCTTTATGATGAAAGTTTTGAAGTTACTTTTGTTTTATCTTCATGTGCTTGTCACTATGTTCTTCATGGATTTATTTGTTTACAAGATTCCTATGCATAGGAAGTCGGTTAGACTTAAGTGTGTTTCGTATTTGCTTCTTGATGCTCCCTTTTACTTCATTTTCTATTCTTATGTGAGCATCATTAAAACTATCAGGCCTAGCTAAAAGGCATTAAAGAGAAGCGCTTGTGGGAGGCAACCCATTATTTTTATTTTCTGTTATTTTTGTTTTCTTTTGAGTCAAGGATGTTGTTGATACTGTAACACCTCCTTCGTATCTTTTTGTTTTCTTTCTTGTGCCAAGAGTAGCCTCTAATGAGAGAAAGTTAAATTTTGAGTTTGTTGTCCAGAAACAGATTTCTGCCCTTCACTGTACTAAAATCCAAAAAATCACAGAACGTGATCTGGTTCTGACAATTTTTTACAGCAAGCACCGGGGTTTTATCTATCTTTCATTAGTTTTAAGTTTTCTTATTTGAGCAATGGAAGTGCCTCGAAATTATTCATCTTTACTGGTTGTTCTATTTTTGACAGATTCCGTCTCTGTTTTTTTTTGCATTGTCTCTTTGCGGGCTTTAAGCGAGGTTCTCTAGACGTGGAGGGCCACAAATAGGGCTTAGTAAAAGTAGCTAATGTTTTATTGAGTTCTTGGAATGTGTATTTACATAACCAAAGTGGATTAAAGTTTTTGAGTACTAACCCCTCTAATAAAGTTAATGAGAAGTTGTGTGTGAAGGAAGTTTTCAAGTATCAAGAGAGAGAATGATGAAAGAATATCAAGATGGGATAAAAGCTTAAGCTTGGGATGCCCCGCTACACCCCAAGGAAATAATCAACAAGTCACAAGCATCTAAGCTATATTTTTATTGCTTCACATATTATGTGCTATTCTTGGAGCGTCTTGTCTGTTTTATTTTATTTTGTTCTCTGATCATATCAATGTTGGATCCTAACTTGCTTGTTTGGGAGAGAGACACGCTCCGCTTTTTCATAGAATACTCCTGTGCTTCACTTATACCTACTGAGTATTCAGTTTTTGCTCTGTTAGCTTCTAGCTCTTGTTTTTCATGTATGTTTTGTTTAGAGCTATTAGTTATTTTATAGAAAGTACTCTCTTACTTCACTTATGTTTGTTTGGAGAGTTGGTTAATGTGTTGGTACAGAAAATGTCATGCATGTGGTTTGGTATAATGAAAAGCTTACATAGTCTTGTAGATCATTCTGAATAATTTGATACTTATCAATTGTTTTGAGATATCAAGTAAGTAATGTTTAAACTTGTGTATCATGTAAGTAAAGGCTCACTAGTGAAGAACTACCGTTAAAGCTTGAAGTTATTTGATTTGTCATACTTAGTAGTTCCAAAGTCTAGATATTTTCTCATCAAAAGTCTGTTCGGTTAACAAGGGAGACAGTATGGAGTCTTATGGTTTTTCTTAATGTTCATCATATGGTTATTCTTGTACCGGTTGACGTTAATTGTTTTCTTAAAAAAAATTGCTAGCCTAAACTCTGTACTAAGCGGTAATGCTGCTTGTGAATCCAAAACCCCGAGCCAAAATCCATGTCATCTGTGTCCACCATACCTACCTATATGTGGTATTTTGCTGCCACTCCAAGTAAATTTGTCATGTGCTACCTTTAAAATATTCAAAATACTTCTTATTTGTGTCACTGTTTTCAGCTCACGAGGAAGTTGTAGTTGGGTTTGTTATCTTCCATGCTAAATAAAGTTTAACTTAACTTGCATGCTTCATCTGCTTGTCACTAAATTTGCAAAGAGTTGGTTAGACCATTCTAATCAAGTAAAGTAATAAAATAGACACTCCTCCATGGATAAGTTGATTGTTGGCAGGCACCCGAGGATTCGGTTAGCCATGGTTTGTGAAAGCAAAGGTTGGGAGGAGTGTCAAAAAATATATATAAAGTATAAAGTATAATATCTCGGAACCGCTCTCAAACTTGTTTAGTGTGGAAGATGACAAAAACTCTATTACCATTCATTGACGTAATCAACCACCTCTCAAAACAATTTTTTCCTCTGGTTTCAAACACTAAAAAGCTCTAGCACATGACATAATCGCTGCTTCCTCTTCGAAGGGCCTTTCTTTTACTTTTATGTTGAGAGTCAGTTTTCCTATTTCCTGTCCTTATCTCCACAAGCAAACACTAGTGTCAACTTTGGTACAAGAACGATTATATGTTTGCATTATGACCTACTATGATTCTTTGTGTTGACAATATCCATGAGATAAATATGTTGAAAGTTGAAGCAAATGCTGAAACTTAAATCTTTCTTTGTGTTGATCAAACAATTTTGATAAGAAAATGCTGCTTGGTGAGCTAACTTTTATGTCAAGTCTTATAGCTCCATGTCTCCAAAGTACTATTCGTGAAAGGTTTTTATTTGGATGATGCATTTTGTTTGCACATTGTTTACTGTATATGAACTATATATAGACAATTGTTTTGGATCACTTCATTCAGTTCATTACTTTACATTTCTATTGTATCAAGATTGTATTGGTAGCATGTCACTTCAAAAAGTATCTTTATTACGTTTACCTACTCGAGAACGAGTAGAAACTAAGCTTGGGGATGCTGATACGTCTCAAACGTATCTATAATTTTTGATGTTGCATGCTTGTTTTATAGCAAATACCACATGTTTTTATTATAGTTTTATATCATTCTAGACATTTATTGGACTAACCTATTAATAGTTGCAAAAGTGCACAATGTTCTTGTTTTACACTTTGATGTGTAGGAATTACTTGGAAATTGACAAGAACGCAAAAGGAGCCTTGTTGGAGGTGGACTTTGATTTCCAGAAATCTGTCCCCACAGATAGTTTTTAAAGATGCCCCCGATCCGCCCCAAAGACGACGTCAAATGAAAAAATTCTAGTCGCAAACGTTTCTGAAAATTTTCCGCTGATCGTCGTGGACTACGACATCGTCCAAAACAGAGCCCATGGGCCCCAGACGACCCCTGGGCACAACCAGAAGTGGGCCGCGCTGGGTGGCGTCTGGCCGCCTCTTCCACCGCCTCGCGTCGCCTCTTCGCCCATAAATACCTCCCTGATTTAAAACTCACGCATGCTAAAGGATTTACCCAGATACGACTCTGAGCTCCGCCGCCATCAAACCCTAGTTTCGGGGTCAGAAGTTTCTATTCCGACACCGTGCCAGGACGGGGAGAGACCCCGGGAGCCATCTCCTTCGACACCGCCGCCTCCATGATGGTCTATGAGTAGTTCCCCATGGACTATGAGTTCTTAGCAGTAGCTAGTTGGTACTTTCTCTCTCTCTCTCTTCCATGTTGTTCAATACAATAGTCTCATGAGCTGCCTTACATGATTGAGATTCATCTGATGTAATTGTTGTTGTGTTTGTTGGGATCCGATGAATTGTGAAATTATGATCAGTTTGTTCATCATGTTATCATACTTATGTTTTATTTAAAATCTTGCATGCTCTCCGTACTCGTGGTTACCTTGATCAAGTAGTTGCTTGTATCTCCAAGAGGAATTATTTATGCTAGATAGTGGGTCTATGTCTCCGATTGCCTGGGCTCGAGATGACAGAAACGACTAAGCCTCTGGATGTGTTGTTGCCACTAGGGAAAAAACAATGATTCTATGTCTATGTGTCATTTGCATTGTTTACATTACATACTTTGCTTATTGCAATTATATGTTGCTTGCAACTTAATACTTTCAGGAGACACGGATCCTGGGGGTGGATTATTAGTCATAGATGCAGCTAGCAAGCGGTGTATGTATTTTGTTGTAATGCCCAATAAATACTACAGTGAACTTGTTCTTGTCATAATATGCATTGTCATGCTTTTTCCATTTGTCAATTGCCTAGCTTTAATTTGTTTACCCAGCATATTAGTTTATCTGTTTTATGGAGAGACACCACTAGTGAACTGTGACCCTGGTACTTTATTTTACAATGATAAAAACACCGTTTCCACTGTTTCCTACACTCATTTGCTCACTGTCCATTTTTGCATTTACATTTATTCTCCACAACATACATTTAATCCTTTGTATTCAGCAAGCCGGGAGATTGATAACCTTCCTGTTTCGTTTGGGCAAAGTAGTTTGATTGTGTTGTGCGCAGGTCCACGTCAACAGCATCTCAACGGTGCTGTTGTTGACACCGTGTTGTAGCTCTTCCAACTCCTGCTGGTTCGATAAAATTGGTTTTGTAATCAAGGGAAAACTGCTATTGTGCTGCTTCATACCTTTCTCTTGGGGTTTCCAATGGGCGGTTGTAGCCGCATCATCCACCCCCAGATTATGGATTTTGTGGCCGTACCTTGATTGAATCTCTCTATGTGATGTCATCGTTTTATAACCATATGACTTTTCCTACATGATTGTGCTCTATGTTATGTATTTTTTTTTAAGGATACGTCCAAGCGGACGTATCAGTTTCAAAAAGGAGGCCAATCGGCCGATTACAACACGTTTTGTCACATGCGCTGAAAACGCCATCCACCAAAAAAGAAAAGGAATCACTTGCCAACCCTCCACCTATTTACGGCTGCTAGGCTACCTCTGAACAGTCGCGCTGCCCTCCACAGGTCCGCCTCGGCCTCCACCATCTTGGTGTCCCGACCCACCGACGGCATGTGGCCTTTGAAGACCACATCGTTCCTATGTCCCCACAGACTCCAGCATATCAAGTTGATCGCCGTCCATAGGTCCCTCTCATCGGCTCCACTGGAGATTTTCGAAGGGAGCCAATCCATGGTGTTCAGGGGCGGGAACCCACTCCACTATCTCCCTCTTCCTGGCTGCAGAACGGGCAAGTGGCAGGGCGAGGTAGCCTCCTACACCCTAGGCGGTCAGCTGTCCAACACCTGTTCCTCAGTGCCAGCTAGAGAAAGAACTTGCACTTGTTCGGAACTCGCCAGCACCAAATCTGCTGGCCCCATCCAACCTGACCTTGCCCTCAAAGAACCCATGGTAGGCCGAGCGGGCCGAGTATCGGTACTGCGCCCCCAGACCTTGCCCTCAAAGAAGGCACGGTATGTTATGTATTATTGACGGTGGATCATTCCCTTATGAGATGATTTAGTCAGATGCAATATTTTACCATGCTTGTTATTCAGATCGCAGCAGCCCGCAGTGAGAACCAAAAGTGCGGCAGCTAGTTAACAACAAAGCATGTGTCGCAACGAAATGTTAACAACCCAAGCACCAAATAAAATTCTCTAACAAAACGACCGATCGAGTAGCAATTCTGCTACCTATTCTCAGCTCGTTTACATCAGCACTGAATGTTATGGCATGCAATGGAAACATGCATGCATATAAATGAGCTACTTCCAGTTCTTACTGCTCTCGCCGATCTTAATTACGCTGGGCAGTAGACGACGGAAGCTCTGCTAGTGTCAAACCTCCAGACGGAGAGGTAGCCGCCGGAGCTGCAGCCAAAACGCGTGACGTCGCACGGCGCGGCGACGGAGGCCAGCTTGCCGTCGCGCTCCCACGAGATCCTCGAGTTGCACGAGAATGTCCCTCCGGCGCTCGCCCTAGTCGTCTCGGTGGAGTGGAACCTCCGCACGTCCAGCACCACCTCGCCGTTGATCCGCCTCGACGCGCTCGCCGCGTCACCACCGGGCAGGGAGCCGAGCCACGGGCAAACCGGCTGCCCCACCAGCGCCTTGTACGCGTCGTTGGCTCGGATGACACGGTTGCCGGGGCCCGACACGACGGCCGGGAGCGCGTCGCGCTCCATCTCGGCCACCACCTGCTCCGCCGTCATCCTGCAGGCGGCGGCCAGCTTCGCCGAGCTGGCGCCCGTGACGCTGCTGGTGTCGACGCAGATGGTGGTGCGCACGGGCCGCGTGGGACGGGGCACGATGACCTTAGGCGGTTTCTGCGGCTTCCGGAGCAGGTCGCGGTCCACGGGGATTAAGCGCCGGGAGGACGCCGGTGCCGCCACCAGACTAGACGAAGTCCATGGCGAAGCGCGGTAGATGGGGTAATAAGGGTAAGACGACGGCGCGGCCCTGAGCTTCTTGTCTGTCGGCGCAGGAACGAGATCCCGAACCCCGCGCTTGCGCGACGAGGACAGGACGGCATTCGTGGGCGGTGGCGCCAGCACGGGCTTGGGCGCGATGGGGCGGAACCGTGACATTATCTCGTTGGTCTTCACGGCTGTCTCCACGCGGCGCTGCGTCGCCATGAACGCCATTGCTCGCCGGCCGCGGGTCGATCGGTGTGTGTTTGTGGGTTTTGGGCGTACTCGCATCGGCGCCGCTAGGTCCTGCTGCTTAAGACAGAGTAGGTGACCGGCAATAGGACGTCGCGGGCGCGGCGGGCCGGGCACGTGGGCGTCCACCGCGCGGCTACGTGCCGTAGACGAAGACGACGGTGACACGTTGCCCGGTGGCTGCATTGCGTGCTTCGCCTGCCGGGAGGGTGAAGTGAACGTACGCTGCTGATTTCAGTTGTGTGTTCAGTGCGCTATCTGCTGGGCTAGCAACCGCGCAGGGTTCTTCTTTGAGTTGTTCGGGCTTGCATGCCATGATCGGCCTGGCGTGCTGTGCCTTTTGGTGGCTTGCGCCTTTCTCGGTTGCAGTTTTTGTTTCCAAGTGGTGTTTTATGATGGAGTGACGTCGAGCTTAACTGGCAAGATTAGCTCACCTATTAGCTTGCTTGTGGTGCAGATGCATCATGCATATCGAGTAACAAACCTGTGTTGCTTGGGAAAATAATGTTTTATTGTCTTATACACGACTCTTTATTTTGTTCCTTTTGGAAATACGTTGTGGTTAATTGGAAGGTTCTACGAGATTTCTGTATGATTAGTTGTCAGTTTGCATCGGTACTGACTACTGAGGCATGCCCCATGGGGCTCGCACTTAGACATGATCATTAATTGAACAGTTTTGTTAGTTTCTAGTTCACCTAAAAGACACTATTGAACTAGCATGAAGAACTCAGCAATAACAAAATAGAAACTCTGTCTCCTACGATGCGGATAATCTTCGCGACCCTACAGGCGCAGTTATTCGGGACTGCCATGGCACATTTATAGCTGCTAGCAATAGCACTCTTGATTTTGCTCATGGTGTGATGACGGCCAAGGTGCAAACTCTGAAGCAAGGACTCCTCCTGCCCTCCTGGCACAATCCATAGGGTGTAATAGAGTGATTTGCTGCTCTGACAGTTTGGATTTACGTAGTTCGAGCAATAAGAGAAGGATGCTATTCGCCAAGTGCTTCGGCTGTGATTCTTGATGACTGCTATCACTTAGCATAGGATTTCCTTAAGATACAGTTTGAACACAACTGCAACGAAGCAAATACGGTTGCTCATGAATTAGTTAGGCTAGCCCGGGTCTCTAACCAACCTGTTTGGCTAGATGATCCTCATGAGTTTATTGTACCTCTTTTTTTCCATACGAAGTCGGGTTCCACACTATCAACGGATAACATAACAAAGTTTGTCCAAACCAAACAAACGGAAACGAAATTAAAACAGGTAAGCAAACGGCACCACATGTAAGCTACCCAAAACGGAGTAGACAACACGCAGCTACTACTAAGTTTCAGCTAGACTGGCCTTACAAGTTTTTTTTTTGGAAAAGACAGCAGTTCTCTGCTGGTTATTTTTTATTGATTTTCCAAAAAAGGGGTTAGCGAGTACATGAAGTAAAAGCAGGAAAATAAAGGCTAACTAATATGTACAGAGGAAGAGCAACTGCCTAGGAGACTCTGAAATTATGAATCCAGGTCTTAAACCCTGCTAGACTAGCATGGTTAGCCCTGAAGGCCACCCAATCCAATTCTTCCTTGAATTTCCTCAAGCAGCGAAAGAGATTTGCCCTGATTCCTTTGAAGATGTGGTCATTTCTCGTAATCCATAGAGACCAGAGAGCCAGGATAAACACCTCCATGAAGAAAGGGTGCTGAAAAGCTATCTTGAAGGATCTGACGATTTCATGAATGTCACCAACAGGAGCCACCTATCCTGGGACAAGCTGAGCCCAACAGCGAGTTGCAAAAGGGCACTGGAAGAACAGATGATCTCGAGCTTCCAGAATTCCAGAGCCACACATAATGCAGTTGTAGGTTGGCAAATGGAAATTTTTCCTCTGTAGAAGGGCTCTAGTGTTCAGTCTGTTATGCAGCAAATACCAGGCAAACACTTTATGCTTCTTCTGACAACATGAATTCTAGAGCCAAGCAAAAGATGAAGAGGGGTGGTTTGCGCCTTGGAAGAATTTGTATGCCTTGGAGACGGAGTAATTTCTGCCCCAGCTATAATGCCATTCATCATTGTCCTCTTGAAGGTCCACAGTTTCCATGAATTCATGCAATTCCCCATGCTCCTGGAAAGCTTCTTCTGACAGAGGCAAGTGAAAAAGTTCAGACTCCTCTTGAGACAGAGCAACGTCCTTGACAGAGATATTCTCATTGATAGCGTAAGAGAACAGGTGGGGCCAGTTAGCCTGCAGGTTGTTATGAGACCATTGATCCTTCCAAAATTTAACAGTTGCTCCTGAGTTTACAGTGCAGTTGGCAAGAGACATATATTCAGGTAACAACTTGAGACAGTCACGCCACCAAAATGAGCAATCCACTACTTTATCTAGGGGCAGTGAATTCTGATAATAGGTAGACCATATCAAGGTGACCCAGGGAATATTTTGCTTATTCATAAACTTGTGCAAATGCTTGAGCAGCAAGCACTTGTTCTGGGTCTGCAGATTAGTCACCCCTAAACCACCACATCTTTATGGTTTGCACACCAAATCCCAAGCAGCAAGAGGTGGATTCTTCTTTGTCAGATCACTGCCTCGAGTGATGCAGTGTCGTCTGTACTTATCAATCTGGTCAATAACTGACTTGTAGATCATCAGTGAGCTGAGGTAAAAAGTTGGCAGTGATGATAGGACCGAGTCAGCCATTTCAAGTCTGCCAGCCGAACCTAGAAACTGTGCACAACCCAGCAGTCTTCTTTGAACTCGACAGACCAAAGGCATAAGATGCTCCACCCTAGGCTTAGTGGTTCCCAAGGGTAAGCCAAGATATGTAAAAGGCATAACCCCCAGTTGACACTGGAAAGCATTAGTGAAGATTTGCACTCTCTCCTCAGGGATGTTGATGGGAATTAAGCTGGATTTATGGTAATTCACTTTCAGACCAGTGGTGGTGGCGAATGCTGTCAAAGTATCTTTTAGAAAATTGAGCTGATCAAGTTGTGCAGGGACAACAATGAGCGTATCATCAGCATATTGTATGACAGGGAAGTCAGGCAGGGCTTCACAAGGTAGAGGCTTCTCCAGGTGACCATCAGCCATGGCTTTGTTAAGTACTGATTGGAGGAAATCAGCAGCAAGAACAAATAGAAGGGGCGATAGGGGATCACCTTGTCGAACCCCTCTCCTGCATTTGAAGAATTTGCCGGGGACACCATTGAGTAGGACAGCCGAATTGGCAGTAGCAAAAAGCTTCTCAATCCAACCACACCACCTGCTGCCAAAACCCTTCTTTCTTAGGATCGGCATGATGAATGAATGGTCAACTTTGTCAAAAGCCTTCTCAAAATCTAGCTTGAGTAATAGGATTTCCTTCTTGGACTTGTGACATTGATTTAAATATTCGAACGCCCAGGCAACACAGTCCTGAATGGATCTATGCTTGAGGAAACCATATTGGTTTACATGGATTAAATCCAGAATCACTGTTTGCAGTCTATTTGCCAGTAGCTTAGTAATCAGCTTGAGAGTGCAGTTCAGGAGTGATATTGGCCTGAAGTCATTGACAGTAGATGCATCATCCTTTTTTGGCACCAGAGTAATGTGAGAGAAGTTAATGCTCTGAAGACACAAGGTACCCTGATGAAACTGATTGTAGAGATCATAAAAATCCCTTTTAATGAAAGGCCAGCATCGCTTGATGAATTCTGAGTTAAAGCCATCCGGGCCTGGGGATTTGTTGTTCGGCATAGCAGCCACAACATCATCGATTTCTTTACAGGTGAAAGGTTCTTCCAGGAAACTCAGATCCGGGTGTGTTGTCAGCAGTTCATCCAGGTTGAATGACATAGAGGTAATATCAACCTGTCCCAGCCTTTCTTTGAAAGCATCAAGGAGCATTTCAGCTTTCTTTGGGTGACTGTCATGTGGGGTACCCGCAGAGTCTGTCAGAGAGGCAATGAAATTCTTTTTATTCTGGACTGAGGCTAGTGAATGGATGAATTTAGAGTTTTCATCTCCTAGAGTAACCCACTTGATTTTCCCCCTCTGCCTCCAATATATCTGCTGCTTCTTGAGGAGCTGAGAGAGCTCTTCTTTAAGATTATCTCTGAAATTATGTTCTAAATCAGATCCGGCCTTACAAGTTTTTCAAACTGTAATTTGTAGGGGGTAACCAGCTACCCCAACCACACATTCTCCAAGCGACATTATATACAAGTATTGAGAAAAGTGTTTTTCCTTAGCAAAAGGATCAACAACTTTAGATCTTCAGCTCCCCATTCTTCAACAAGTTTTCATTACACTACTTCAAAGCTTCCCATCTTCATTCCTCCATGTTATCATCACCATCTTCATCAAAAATCCTCAAACGAGATCCTTGGTGCGTCACTTGAGCTTTGATAGCTGCAACTTGAATCCTTGATGCACCCTCCTCCAGGTTCTGTGTGACTCCATCTACTTGAAGATCTTCTCAATATAGTAAGAAGGCACACATATAGCAAAATGAGTTCCACTGGACATGAAATGAACCTTTTCTCAAAGCAAGCTCTGTTTCTAGTTTTCCAGATTGCCTAGCAGAATTCCCACAAATATTTTGCAATCCACCAAAAGTACCGAGTAAAGCAAGTGGGTCTATTAAGCAACCCAAAAGAAGAGCTAACAGTACTCCACATGTAAACAGTAGCTGGGCATTCAAAAAACATGTGTGAGATAGTTTTATTAGCAGGACAAAACCTATAGGAGAAATGGCCAACCCACTGCACTACATTGTGCCAGATCAGACAAAGACAAATCTTAATTTTTAAAGGGATTTTAGCTTTCCAGAGTTGGCTAAAGGATCTATCATGTACGTGGATTTCACAGAGAATCCCCCAGGGGAAAAGCCATCAACCTACTCCTCAAGTGGGCCATTTAATTTTGCATTGTAGTATCCAACCATCTACTGAACTGCATTTGCCAACCTTTTGCCCACATTTCTTTGACAACACAAACTTGTTTTGTGCTGCAAACAACTGTAATTAAGGATGTGACTTATGTGATTAATGAATGAATAAAGGGGTATAATTAGTTCGCAAAAAAGGGGTATAATTACGCAAAAAAATCGCCATTCTGGGTTAATGGATCATAGTATCAATTACAATTCACTCTGTCCCAATGCATCTAGCTTCCTCATTTTTTCATGTTTTAACTTTTTAAACGTTACTTTAGTCAATAATACACATGTGTCACTTGTTATAAAATTATAAATTAGAACTTTATCCTAATATAAACAGAATTGTATACTTTCCTGACATATAATAAATATCTTGTTTGTTAAATTGGCGCGCGCCACCTAAGTTGAAAAGGCGGCAATACGTGAAAATCTAATGAGCATTACTGCAAAGAATCCACTCAACTCAACTAAACAAGCAATCCATTTCCCGTAGATGATTCATTAATTTTAATTGTTTTCATTAAAAAATACGGTTTCAACTAAATCAATTCCTTCTGATATCCACCCCCGCCTAGCTAACAAGTATAGCTAAGCAATCAGCCAATACGAATGTGACATAGAAATCAAAACATGGAAACATATGGCTATTCTACCCGAGTTTCATGGCATAATACAATAAATATTCCTAGTCATGCATTCTACAAAACACTAAATTTAACTGAAAATACGGGGTATATGATCAAAATGCCACTTGCCTTATTGGTTGTTGTTGAACGTGCACTCCTCACAATCACAAGGGTTGCAGTCTGCGTATTCTATACATAAACAAAATATCAATTAGCAAACAAAGCAAAACACAAATGATATGAAAATGAATGAATGCACAATAATAATTGGGAATATTTCACATTATTAGTTCTCTGGTCAAAGTTTTAACATATGATGCAATATGCAAAAGAAGTAATTCATTATATTTATGGTTTTTATTTGTGTTCATGGAAAGGTTTAATTCGAAATTATAACCTTATGATGTAAATAGGTTTAAATAATTTGAAGTTTCCTTCTCATGGACATAGGATTTCAGTATCTAACATATGCAAGAATAATCAATTCAAAATAATTTTATCGATTTAAAGATATGTCAAATTTACTCAAATAATTCATTTACAATTTTAAACAACTGTAGCACAACAAAAATGAAAACTAATAATTGCGTTGTGTTCTACATAACTTTAGGATTCTGAGGATATTTTATCTGCAATTTTTTGGTAAATAGAAAAAACAATTTAAAATTTTGAAGTTTGGCATAATTTCTACCTTTATTGAAATAAAAAAGAAATAAAAGAAAAAAAACTGGACACATGGAAGATTCTGATTTGTCTGTAGTTCAAAAATGTTTGTTTTCAACGGATGATGGAAATGGATGCGTCGCGTCAAAACGAACACGACAATATATGTGTTTTCGCCGGGAATTCAATAGATGATTAAGAAAGGTTGAGGTTCGGATGCCGACTGGGTAGGGTGTGTTGGATGAGGCAACTCCGATGCTCGAATGGAAAAACTTTCAAACATAAAAGTTGTGCGGAACATTTTGTGTAAATCTACCGCTAAAATTAATGTAAAATCGGATAGCCGAGTGCGAGTATCAACGAAAGTAAGGTATAAAAAGGGCATAGAATAAATGATCAGAGAGAGCAAACTGTATGTAAATTAACCAATAGCTATTGGACAAGCTCCAAGGTGAAAGACAGAACACTCATATTTATTCCATCATCTACTATTGGACAAATTAGATGCAATCCATTAGAGTATTTGTATAATATATTTTTGATTAATGATATGGACATTTTTATACCCTTCGGGCATCTTCAACAGTTATGATATAGGTGTTGGTAAAACTTGTGCTATCGCCAAAAAAAGAACGAAAAATTAGTAAAACATTTTAAAAAATTATTAAAAATGTGGCAGCGTATTTATATAAGTTTCCTAAATATCTGCCAAGTTTCATGATGAAAGAACATGTATGATGCTCCGTGCGGAAAAAATCAGTGCTCTAACGTAATATTTTCTAAATACTATTTTGGTCACTGATTTGTTGCCTCGCACAGAGCACCATAAATGTCATTTCACCACAAAACTTAACACATGTGTAGAATACTTGTAAATGTTTGTCATCTGTTTTCCTTTTCAGATGTTTAAAACTATTTTACTATTATTTTTGTACACAATTTCGGCCAGGAACATTTGAGTTCGGCTGTATATGTCATATGATATGAGCAAGATCCACGCTCTGAAAACCGATTCAGAAGGTAACTTATCTAGTCTTGTTACTTTCAGAGGGCAAGTCGGAAATGAACTATAGTTAAATTGGCCAAAGGACTAGGCATAATGCGGTTTGGATATTTTAATGTCCATCTTTTGTTAATTCTCTTATCGTTGTGGATTGTAATCAAACCACTGATTAATGATCGCTCCACTCATAGTTGTATACGGTGAATTCAGAGTCGCCAGATCGACGGCGACGAGTGATACGGTAACACTTTAGCCTGGCTCGACAATGAAAAAAGATTCAGTGCTCACCATTATCCCCTCATATGCCAATGATAACGAGCAATATTTAAATGACTTGATAAGCTAAGATGTTCAGTATTTCTCTGTACTGGAGTTATCTGAACTATACTAGTCTTATAGCCTTTACTGAGAAAAAATACCAGGTGCAGACAAAAAACCCTGAGAATATACTAACAGAGTAACAGTAAGAGTTGAAGATGTGGCAGTAAAAAGTAACTTTTTTCGTGTAGCTGTCCTCTGTTTCTAGTGTTGGATATTCCCAATAATGGTGATACGATTTAGTTTTGGATCTTTTGGCACAATATCCACAAAACTAGCCATGTTATTGTTTACTGTTTAAGCCATATCAAGTTGTGATACATAACTCCAGTGACTTATAATGAACTGCACAAATTGGTTTGACTGATGAAATTGGTTGCCGCAGGTATCTAGGATCACATCCCGGTGGCTGAGATGCAGAAATGGGTTGTGTGTTGTAGGTTCTTCCATTTTGTACGTTGTGCTCCTTCCGGAAATTGGCCAACTGAAGTTTTGCTTGTAGGAATTAATCTCTTCATTTTATGACTTGCCGTCTATTATCTAATTTCTGTAGACATTGGTGAACTGGCATGAACACAGAGTGACTTGCTTGACTTAATTATGGGTGCTGACCCTGCCAGTGAATCCTGGGTTCATTTGCTTATGCCTTCCAAGCAAGCACGTTGAGGCTGCTTAGGTCCCATGTTGTGTCAGGTTGAGATTTCAACTTTAAATTCATGTTCATTTGTTGTATGCCTGTTAGGTAAGTATTTGCATTTCAGAATGGTAGCAGACATATTGTTGCTGTTGAATCTGTATCATGATCACACGCGCCTGAATCCCAGCCGACGACATCTCGCTACCCGGGCTATCACGTCCATGTCCCCTTCTGCTGCTGCAAGGATAGCGACTTAGCGAGCACGCGCCTGAATCCCACGCGAATCTGTATCATGATCACACGCGCCTGAATCCCGGCCGACGACATCTCGCTACCCGGGCTATCACGTCCATGTCCCCTTCTGCTGCTGCAAGGATAGCGACTTAGCGAGCACGGAGCACCGTCGGTCTCATCTATCCTTTTCCTTACGTGTTCTTTGTCGAGCGTACTCTACTTCTGTTTCAGTTTGTTTCATTATTTCGCCTAGTTATCCTCCTTTTTTTTTTGTCACCAAATGTGATCCCTTGGTCCAGATAGGCAGATAGCCAACCAGAACTCAGTGCACGCAGGCAAGCGCCAGCATGTGCAATGTTTTGCTACTATGGCGCTAGTTCGTAGAATCAGCTTTCAGGGGAAAATATCTAATCACTAGGTTGCGTGGTTGCGCCTGTTCGATTAGTGGAGAAGGTCGAATGGATTACATGATTTGGTGGTAGAATTGGTCTGGTTGGGTCTGTTTCGCAGAGAATTGCAAGGGCTTGTTGGGTTGGGCTAAACATAACCATGCCAGCCACACTAAATGGAAAGTTCCGTATTTGTCAGAAATGGAAATTCCTTTTCCATGACGGTTCGTTTCTGCTTAAAAGTTTCTGTTCCACGAAATTTCATTTCCATTTCTATATTTCCTTTTTGTTTCCTTTTCTATATTTTCTTTCCATTTCCCTTTTTCCATGGAAAAGTCGAAAACTTTCCGCTCTGCTTTTATCCCTAATCGTGTCATTGTGAAAGGTGAGTTTACGGTCATCGTTTCTTAATGGTGGTATATCCGACCCTCCCACCTCCTATGCTCCCCCATCATTCTTTACCCACCCAACAGGCCCAGTTGGCCCAGCGCAACAAAACCAGCTTGTGAGCGCTGACATGTGTCCCTCTAGTCCTCTACTCGCAGTCGCAGCAACCGCTCTCGGTTTCTACATCTCATTGATCACAAGCTGCCGGATTTGTTCCCACTAGAATCGAACGGCGCGGCTCGCCGCGCGGCGCTTGTTGCTTCTTTGAATTTCTTGCCCGTGGTTACCACCATTTATACAGATCATTTAATGGACATTTATATCCATATGAATTTGATCACAGTTATACAAATTTGAAAGCGCATCTTCCAGATCATATGAAATGAGTATCAGAACATTTTACAATCAAAGCCTTAAGCAACAGGAAGATGATAGCAGTACATCAGTTCTATTTTGGACTGACAACAGACAAAAACAGGCCACCCAAAGGAAGAGGAATCATAAACTTTTGTAGGCGGAGTACAAAGATGAGGTACAATTTTGTAAAAACAACTCGAGAGCATCAAAAGCATTAGCCGACATGGCAGAGAAAAACGATATCCGAGGATTATAGAACGATGAGGGGGTCAACCTCTGCAAGGAAGCACACATGGCCAACGAAGCGCCGTTTTTACATAGACCAGATCGTTGTATCGCCTTGTCCTGGAATTATTGTTTGATAGTCTGTAAAAAGTCAAGACAATAGATATGTCATTAGCATTCAATAAATTTGAATTGCTGAATCTAAAAAAACAAAATCCTAGTTAAATCAGTAGCATATCCAGAGTTGTATGACGCTTATCATCTATGAACCACAACAGTAGGTCTATTTTGGGTGAAAACCAGATGGGCATTTTACTGTCAGACCAATTGCAACACTTGACTGTCAAATACTGAAATATTTGCATCTGATTTACCATATATAACTGACTGATGTTGTGCCACCCAGTACCCTAATTTCTAGTACGTAACACCAAATCCAATTGCACAAGTAACTTATGCCATCTTCTAAATAACATAGATACAAATAAGAGAAAAGAGAGCCTATAAGTTGGTGGATACATAATCAGCATAACGTTTTTTTCCAACATATTAAGATCGATAGAGTACCTTTCAAATAATTTAGAGTGATAACCCACCCAAGCCATCCTTTTCAGTAGTCCACTTACTGATGAGAAACACTGGGAAGGAATCAATAAGATAACACTGGTATGTAAAAGCCATCAGAGGCAAAACACAAGATGCAATAATAGTAAAATCTTTCTAGATTCAATAAAAAGGGAACATAAAGAGTGACTTAACTGATGCGTTTTAGAGGTGCTCACATGGAAAGAGTGACTTCATTGATGTGTTTCCACGGTACTCAATTGATAAAAACTGATATGTCCATGCGGTCGATAGAAAATGATACTTTCCTGCAGTTTATGATGAATAAACATAATTAATCTTGCCTCTTTAAACAACACAAGCCCTAACATCTACAAATAGGAAGGCAATATTAAATAAGCAAAATTAACCACCACGATCAACACACTCATTTTACAAATTTTAACTACCACGATAAACACATAAATAGGAAGGAAAAAACTTGTAAGTTGTGGTACTCAATGCCTACATCAGCAAAAAAAGGTATCATCCTGAAGATTTTGTCGCTAATCCTCTGTACTTCCATTCACCATGGATTATTCAATTAACAATTGTCGCAAATGTACATAAATTATTTGAATAGTCTAATCACATGAAATTGTTGAATAAATAGGCAGCCCACCATTGTGTAAGCACCACCGGATGACAAGTGAAGTTTAATATATAAGACAATAAGCACACTGGATATGAGCCTGCTGCCATGTGATTAAAGGCCCAATATTATAAATCTCAAGATCCATTAATCAAAATCAGTGGCCACATAGGAGGTAACCTATGCACTGAAGCAAAAAAATTCTATTTTATATGTTAAGACCTGCACTCAGGAAATAATTGAGTTCCTAGCAGGCTGAGCAAGTGACCACAACTAGTTATTAGTCAAGAATGCATAAGACGGTGATCCGTGATTATATAGCTCTTCGGGGGCCATGGTACTGCAGCATGGACGCTGATTCAGTGTAGGTACGTGCGGATGAGCGTGATGGCCAAAATAAGGTTATAGCCTACGCACGACCACCAGTCAAGCGTACTGACCTGGAAAGATGTCACGTGCCAGCCAAGGACAAAGATCAGGCCTTCGGTCGACGGGGAACAGGGGGGTGATGCTTGATTTTGAAAGGTCAAGACTTTAGGACAAAGGGGAACCCGTGGAGGTAATGCTTGATTTCGAGGTACCATCGTACCGGGCGTCAGGACAGAGGAGGCAGAGAAACCTTTGAGCTGCAGGACAACAATACTGACGATCAATCCGAGACTCAAGCCTGCATAAGACCAAAAATATATTTCTAATAGCAAGACCAAAATGTCTGAGGAAACTATAAGAACCTACAGAGTATGTTTGCAATTACATTTCTAATAGCAAAAGTAGTAGTGACACCTGCAATACACGTTACTAAAAAGGAAATTCAGCTAGTCCCTTTGGGGATATCCAATAAACTTGGAATGATACAGGAAAAAAAATCTGTTCAAGCAAAATAATGAGTTGTTCAAGCATTCCAAGCCTGTAAGGTAGGGTCACAAACATTCACAACCTTACTAATTAAGTTATCTAGAGACATACTAATTATCAAGCTAGTGCCCATCAACTTGGAATGATACAGGAAAAAAAACTCTGTTCGAACGGCGCGGCTCGCCGCGCGGCAATATTTGGTTCTTTAAATTTTTTGCCCGTGGTTGTCACATTTTATACAGATTACTAAAAAGATAGTTTATATCCATATATATAAGCCAAGCTGATTTTAAAGCGCGGTCTGCCGCTCACCACCTCTTGATTATAAAATGTTTTTCCCACAGTTCTCAATGTGTAACAGAAATAATAAGATTAATTATATCCTGGCATGAATATAAGCTATATGTAAAGGTAATGGTACACGCATTGAGAGATTTTAATAGTAGCATCATGGGATAAAACACACATCTGGAAAAATTGAAATATAGGCAAAGAATATTGAGAGGTAGTGTAAATAGCTAGAGCGGTCAAAATAAAAGAACGGCGGGGGAACCAAAATAAAACCTGATGTCGGTAGACCCAAAATAAAACTGCCCACGTGTAGTAAGAGCAGGCACAGACAAATAACATGTACATGCAAAATAACATTAATGCAAGAGTTCTATTGTTCTGTAATATGCGTTTATCAGAGGGTATGCTGACCAAACTCAGCTCAATTGTGTGTAAGAGACCACCAACTTACCGCTACAAAGAAAATACAGATAGCTTTAAACGTGCAGATAGCAGCACATTGGGACATGGAGTCAATAGATCCAGGTGCACTACACATACTCATGGAAATAGAAAATATATGATAATTAGGTTCTAAAAAAGTAGTAACATCACAGATTGCTGATCGAACTCGTAATAAGTAGAAACATGATCTCCTAACTGAATGAAGATCCCTGTAACTGATAGCATGACAGGAAAGGCACGCGGTTTCAGAGAAGCTAATGCAAGAACATTTACAACACCAATCCGGATAGCAGCACAACAAAAATAGCACCCTCCAAAGTGGCAACAGTTCTTGTAAAATTTGAATTACTGGTGACCATGATCATGCTCACGACAGGTCCTACAAAAGAGGACAGTATCAGCCAGATGGCAGTACCCTATCAGATCAAGCCTCCTACTCGATCCAAGCATGTTGATTAAGAAAATTAAATTCCTCTCCATGCAACTTCAAAAGCTGTTCCGGCGTATTAAAGTCATGTTGATGAAGACAAAAACAAATACGTTCTTGCAATTTAAGTAAATGCTTGTGGGAATGTTATGATCATGTCTACAAACTGTATCACCCTAAGAATTTGAGGATCTGCACAACAAATAAGCATCGGGTTTAGCGATTCTTAATAGGACACCTACACTTTTAAATTAATTAAGAAGCACACATAAGTAACTGCAAACTAAAAAGGATTAAATAAGCAGCAGGGGGAGTATAAGTGTATAACAGAGACATGGAGCACATCAGGACTACATAGAATTACCTCGTCATGCTATTTTCAGATCTATCCGCTTTTATTTCAGTACAAAAATACACATAAATCTAGTACAAACTAAGCAGCTTCAATCAGTAAATTGTTCTTCCTACAAAAAGGGCGCATTGTTATAGGCAAGAGCATAATTGTTTCCAAAAAACAGTGAGGGCAACATGGAAGGTTCAAAGTAGTGAACTTTTCACATGTCAATGGGAAAACTAAGAACAAACTATCTCATCAGAGGGAAAAATAAATCCTTTCAGCAACTCTTTATGCCCACGAACAAATAAAAACTATGGAATCAACAACGAAAATGCTTCAATACAGAAAAATAAAACATTTAAAAAAGAAAAATCCAACTAAACTTTGGAATCAACAACGCAAATGCTTCAATACGCAAATGTTCAAAATGAGTACACTTGCACATACACATATAGATAGATATCTGTAGCACATGCATTTTTATTTAATTTTGTTGCCCAGATGTGAAAGCTAACTAACACGACTAAATACAGGTCTAGCATAGAAACTATCACAGGAGCAGAAAATTCATCACATCTCATTGCAACTAAATTTTGGCAGCACAAAGCTTGTATTTTGAGACCTATGACAAACGATAAGCTATATATATTATGTAGAAAGTTTGGACATTTGAATACACCAAAACCTATTAGAAATGGAATTCAAAATTATGGATATCAAACAAAAAACCTAAGAAGCATTGAAGCAAATGGGTAAGAGCAATAAGGCCACCATGGATAAAAGTACTCATAGCACACGAAATTGCATGAAAAACGTATAGGTTCAATGGTTATGTATGGAGACCAAACAATAGGATTTAGAAATACTCTAACCATCAGCTATACCAGTGTTATTGGTAAAATCATTGGACCGGCAAGAGGCGCACTTGAACCAAAATACATTGGATACCAAACAATAAGAACTTTATCTTCTTTCTCCAAAATACACCTGAACAAAAATAGTCAGAGGTTAACTACTGCACAAAACAATTTATGGATTCTATTACAGATGCACTCATTCAAGCTATATTTCATCCAACTTATCTAGGATATTGTTATTCAATTTTTTAACCGAACATTCTGCCAAATACTTGAAAACACAGAACATGCATGTGAAAAAAGCTAGGTAACACACCTTGGTATAATCTGATATATGCTGCACACCATATGTACCCAATATAACAATATCACACCTCAGTGATGGCCAAAATAGAGAGCTGCCCACTTAATCATATAACACCCTAAAAGTGAAAAGATCTGTTATGAGTAAGAAATGAAGGGCCAAAAACTAAAAGAGAGCTCTCGATAACGCAACTTTGGAAAATGATATTGGTAAGAGGCTCTTCTATACCTAAAGGAATATTTTGGTGATCCAATCATCCTCACAGCTATGAACCATCTTGCCATTTGGCCATAGGAATGCTCGTTCTCTCTCAACATAACCTAAATGCCATCAAGCCCTTTCCTCCGCTTCTCCCCTT
>CAMZMU010000066.1:47943072-48034380 GCA_947311845.1 Poa pratensis
GAACTTTCCGAATTTAGATTGAATTGTTGTAATAACATGATAGACAATTTAGAATTGTTTGCAACCAAATTTGATACGTGGGACGAAAATTTATGTGTGAACATATTGAACAAAACGGGCAGCATTGCCTCATTTTATTAAAAAAAGTAGGAGGGAATTGACCGGTTCATTAGCGGCGAACCGACCGAAAACCGTTACAAGTGCACCAATGTAGTCATGGAACACCACATTGGGCAGACTCGGCTGACCTGGCTACCCACATGAAACACACACACCGCCGAGGAGAGAAACATCATCAAGGTCGCCACCGAGTGTCATCGTCGTCACTCCTCCCCGAGCAAGCGATTCCGACTTCACCTTCGACGACCTCCGACAAAGCTCTCGCCGCAGGCGCCGCGGAAAATCATGTCGGCCTATGCCAAACAGTCGACCCCAAGCATCGAGGAAGAGGTAGCTCCGACTTCGACGAAGAGTTTCACCGGAGAAAGTTGCACACCTTGCCAGTGGCGGAGCTACACGATCTGAAACCAGGGTGCACAAAGGGTGCCATAACAGATTAAAATCATATTTCGGGGGTGCATAGATGGTGAAAAAAAATGCTATTTTACAAAGAAATTTTTTGCTACCTAGTGTCCTGTGCACCCGGCTAGTCCTTAGTGGATCCGCCGGTGCACCTTGCACCCACGGAATCCGCGAGGCCACTGTAGAAAAAAGCGGCATCGTTGCCAGCCTGCCACCCCGCGACACGCAGCTCTGACTTCACAACTTCACAACTTCACAGCAGGACGCATCACAGACTGTCGGTGACGAAGGACATGCTGCGACTCGGCTCCACTCACCATTGTCATCGTTGCCACACAGCTCGCAACGCCACCATAGCACCCAAGACATCGTCAATTGGCCGCTGCCAACCACGATGTTGTGTAAGACCAGCCCACGGGCAAGCACGCAGAATCACCATCTTCAAGACGACGCCCTCAAGAGGGAGGCGACGCAGAACGACGCGTCGTCCGACCCGCACGCGCAGGATCCAGGTCTTCACCCGAAGAGGAGATCCAGGGCTGAGGAGAACCGAGTGGCTGATGGTCCCAAAGAGCAAGGCTTTGATACCTGCAAAAATAAACGGGATTAGGTTGAGACTCCAAGTGCAGAGTGTATAGTAAGTGGAAGACAGTTTTCCCCATGAGGGTGACTCGAGGGTTTAATATCGAACTCTCGGGGAATCTGAAGTGGTAGATTTATCTTCTTATCCTTCTTTGGTTACCTACAAAATAAGGTTAGATGTTTTGGTCCTCAACCTCATCTGTGGTTGTCAAGCACAAGGTGTGAGAATGATATCAGGATAGTTATGCAATGCAAATAAGAAATAAATATGCAATGATAGTGGATGCAATGGTAAATGATATTTTTGGGTTTTTGAATGATGTATGCAAGATGAAAAGTATTTTTGTATTTTCGGATTTAATGATGGCTGAAAATAGAAAAGTGGTATATGGTGTTGGAAATGTGTTTTTTATGATTAAAAATGGACTGGGATTCATGGTTTCACAAATGCACTCTCTCTTTATAAAGTGGTAGACAATAGAACACACACAGTTAACATATGAGATTGCAACACAGGGTTTGATAACAAGTTACTTAGATATATGGGCATCACGTCCTAACATAGAGATCTTTTGGTTATTATACTCTCTTATACTCCACCAAGATGCGAACTAAATCATAACACCTCGGTAATTAAGATAACTCAGAGTATAGCATTAAGTATCATGACATGAAGTGAAAATAAGAACATGCTAGATCTAGCAATGGAGTAGTGGCAATGGTCACGCCCACATCCCGGTAGCATGGTATTTTAGTTTATCCTCTAGTGAGGCAACAAAGTAAGGTAAAGATACCAAAGTGGATCGCAGAACTTTCTCTCACGTTCACTGCACTAGCCACCCCCTTACTCCAACTAATGCACACGTTCCCCCACACACGCTCTCATAAACATGCTTGATCAAAACAAGTAAACAAGAACGGGGTACATAATATGCATCTATACTCATAACTGAAACAAACATTGCAATCTCAAACATATATTAACTCATAAAGATCCATCACAAAGGTATTACAACGGTGACCGTAATCATGTTCAACAGCTCATACGGTGCTAATTAGTGAAGCTCAAGAGAGGAGAGATACATAAGTTACTTCCACAAACCCATAGTCCAGAGGTGGACTACTCCCTCTTCATCATGGAGACGGTGGAGAAGTCGATGGAGAAGATGAGACCACGCCGGCAGCGCCCCGCCGGAGTTTTCCTCCTCCAATCTGCAGCTCCTGATCTCCATTTCGGTGTTTCTGTGTTTGTGCGGCGCTCCTTCCAAGAACGTCGGGGGACCTTTTTTATAGGCGTTTTTAGGTCAAGACGATGTCGGTGGAGCGAAGATCGACGGCAACGGAGCCACGAGGGCCAAACGGGTGGGCCCCGCGTGGGCCACCCCCGTTTGGGCCTCGGGCCTCCGCTTGTTCGCTTCCTTCGCCCACAGGTCTTCTTCCTTCCAAATATTGACGCCCGTAAATTTCCAGGTGATTTCGTTGACGTTTGGGTCCCTGAAACATTAAAATAAGAAAACGGGGTTTTCTGCCTGTGCAGGGTTAATTCCATAAAAATAGGAAATCATTGAGATATTTCCAAAATCATGATAAAACATTGATATAACCCTTATATGATGCAAATATGATTGGAATATAAGCAATTAAAGTGCAAAGTTCATGTATGCATTTTACATGCATCAGTGGCTCCAGAACGACCCCTCAAGAGGGAGAACGGCGTCCACGGACGTCGCGTCGTCGGGCTTTTGCTCGGAGCACACGAGCCTCTCCAACCCCACGCAGCCCGACAAGGCGGGGAGACCCGCAGCGCCGCCGACATGCATACCCACTGGCACAAACAAATCCAACGCGACGGCGGCGCAACCATCACATAGGGGCCATCCTCCCTCACCGCCGGCAGCCGCCAGCGGACCAGATTGGGCGCGGACCAAATCTGGCGTCCCAGCACCAGCAGCGCGACGCAGAGCACCACGACCGACTTCAGCACCACTCAGACCACCAGGAACAGGAGGGGGCGGCTGCCACCCGCACCCCACCACGCCGAGCAGGTCGGCGCCACCACGCAGATGAACGTCGAGGGCCGCGAGCCAGGGTGCTGCAGGAGGACGAGGGGCATGAAGCGTCGGGGTCGCGCACCGGCGGCAGCGCCGGGGATGAGCCTCCCCCAGCTCAAGATCTCGCCATCGGGGCGACGCCGCGCGTGCGAGACGGAGCCGACAAGCCGGCCGACGGCGCCCCAGCCGCGTCGACCATCCGCCGGCACCACCAGAGCAGAGAGCACACCCCCCGCCAGTTGTGTGGCAGCGGGGAGGCCGCCACCGCCGCGGCGCGAAGGCCGGCGGCGGCAGCGGCGGGGAGAGGCGCGGAGGAGGGGAACCGCTGCCGGCGCGAGGGGGCGCCCCCCGGTGTCGCGGGGTGCGACACGGGGGGAGGTGGGCGGCGGCGGCGGCTTGGAGGCGGAACCCTATGTGTGAACATATTAATGAAAACGAAAAAGGAGAGGATAGAATCGGCCGATTGTGGTTGACACTTGGACAGCCCTGTATTGTGCCGGATGTGTGCCGAGCACCCGGATCACCCAACACATTTCGAGCGGCCCGGTGAAGATACTGTAATCGCTTGTCTCTTAAGTATCAAGAAAGAAATCATTCTCAAATCAATAGGAAAGATACAGCTAAACCTTGGAGTCAAGTCGTCAACACTGCTCTCTGAAACATACAGTCACTTGCATCCATAGATAGATACTATATATAAAAGATGGAGAGAACAATGGTGATGGGGGGATAATAACCCGGTAGGCCCATGAAGAGGGAAGCATGACCCGCCAGGCAGGAGGCCCGGTCAGGCCAGCTAACCATCAGCATGGGCCGGGTTATGTCGCTGGGCCAGTAGGTTTGGCGGTAACCCGGTTCAGGAAGGAAAGGTTCTAGAAGACCAGAGGCGGTTCAGGACTTGGAGGACACGAAGGCCAGAAGAGCTAGAGTAGGACTCCGAGTCTGGGTAGAACCCGGATTCATCTTGTAAAGCGCCAGGAGACCCGGTCATCTATATAAACCGGTCCCTGAGCCCTAGTTGAGGAGAACTGGACATCCAAGCTTAGGCGAGAGAGATCATCGAGAGAAACCCACGCTACCAAGCGAACCTTGTAACCTAGATCGAGATCCGGCTCTGTTATCGTAGCGGGTTATCGAGATCGAGATCAATAACAAGATAGCAGGAAGTAGGTCTTTATCTCCAATGGAGAGGCCGAACCTGGGTAAACCCTTTGTCCCTGCAGTGCTAAACAATCTCCCAGATACCAGAGTCGCCTTGCCCATCATCTCAAGCTACCCCAAGGTAGCATCTGCCGTGTTATCTACCCCACGACAGTTGGCGCCGTCTGTGGGAACCGCGTCCAAAGGTGTCACCATCATGGGAGAAGCAATGCAAGGAGTGGAGAATTTTGTTTTCGGCGAGATCACCCTCAACTCGCAAGGAGAGCCCATCGTTGATGATTCTGGCTGGGGGCCGGAATCAGATCTACTTGAATCAGGTGATGTTATTCCAATTGGCAAGTTTAACGTTTTTGTTGGTATGATTGCAACTAGATCTGCTAGTGATGGAGAATATGAATCTGTGTCAGGAGCCGCCACAATTGTTCAATCTGATGGAGGGAATCAGTTGGTACGGCTGAAGATGAGCTGCCCCTGGACGTACACGAGGAACGATCGGGAAACCCGGCTCAAATCCCGGGTGATGTGGTGGACCATGCAGATTCAGAATCGATCTTGCCCCTGTTTGAAGGCCGGTTCGGATATGGAGCAGAAGAAGAGGATGAAGAGGAGCAAGAGTCCAGCCCAAGCCCGGTTAGGAGGGTGGCAGTTTACACCGCCCCTTCGACCAACGTGGGAGCATCACCGTCAACGGTCGTGCCACCTGCTTTTACTCCGGGTCAACAGCAGCAACAATTGCCACCAGTACTGGATTGGCGGGTCAAAGAGTTGATGGAGACCCGGCTTCGGTGTCAGAGGAAAGTGAAGACACGGCGCGTTACAGGAACAGCTTCGGTTTTCTCAATAACCGGGCTCAGGGCGAGAAAGAAACAACACAACTGGGGCCCAGGCCTTGTTTAACAATGGCCTGGTCCTAGATCCATCAGCACTCACGAGGATGGTTACCCAGAAAACGCAGCAGCTAGAGCTATAGAATTGGATACAGCGCCGGGCTTTGGAGCAGATGCGCAGAGACACAATGGCAGAGAAGCAAGATATGGAGGTTAGGCGAAAGCAAATAGAGGATGAGGAAAATCGTCTCAATGAGATGACCAGGGCACACCGGAGGAGGCATCAGAGCCGGCTGACCAAGGAGAGAATGTCATAAATCCAGGTATTGTTTAGGACCCCAGAAGATCAACCAATCGATATAACTCAGGTGGCTCCAGTTGTTAGAACAAATGCAGAACCAGGAAGAGAAACAGGAAGAGCTGGAGTTACAGCTGCATGCCGGGTCTTCTCGCTGGGGGAGCCAGGGGAAATCCGGGTCTGCCGCCTAGGACACCAAGGTTCCACACGCCGGTGGGCCATTTTTCCAATCCAGCAGATAACGTGTATGCCGCAACTTTAGCACTTGACCGTATTCCATTGGGAGACTCGCCAGCAGAGATTGAAGCTCGGCGTGCCATTGACATGTTGCGCACTGCGGTTGTTCAGCAAGTTCAGTATTCAAAGGAGAAAAGCGCGCTTCATTCCACAACTTATCGTAGTAAGAGTCGCCACGGTGGGAACCCGCCATTGGCCGGGTTTGCCGCGGCACAGCAGCAAAACCCGCCCCAGCAGAACCAGAACCAGAACAATCAGCAGCACCAACCCGCCCCTGCAATTTCTGTGGCTCAGCAGATAGTCAATAGATCGCGAGCGGGAAGAAGTGCAGCCAATGCAAACCCGGCAGTACCTGCCGCTGGAGTACCACAAGGAGGACCGGGTCCCGCGCCAGCAGCGTCTGCAAGCTCGCCGGGTAACAATAATTTTTTGACAAGTTCTTCTACCTTAGCCGGGCCAAAGTGTCTTTCAGATGCCATTAGAGCGGAGCCTTTCCCTGAGAAGTTCAAGAGCCAAGCAAGATTTCCAATTACGAGCCGAGCATGGACCCGGCAAGCTGGTTGAGCAGCTATGAGATGGCAATGTGTATACGCAATGCCACAGAGAATGTTTGTGCAAAGTACATGTATTTGATGATGAGTGATGGTGCAGCGAAGTTGTGGTTCAAGAATCTGCCAGAGAGATCTATCAGTTCCTGGGATGAGTTGAAAACAATTTTTATCAAGCACTTTCAGGGTACGTGCAAGCGATTATTTTCCATTGAAGATCTTGATCGTTGTGTACAGAGGAAAGGCGAGTCAGCACGTCACTGGATGGGCCGGGTCACGGAGATCCTGCACTCCTCATCAGGTATCGAGCCCAAGGACGCAATTTCATCGATGGAGAAAACTTGCAAGTACGCTCCCTTGGTCCAGAAGCTGGTCGCATGAAAGAGGGACACCGGGTTAAGCCTGTTACTATGGCAGAGTTGATGGATGCGTGCAACAGACACGCAGCCACGGACAAGACCCAGGATGATAGTGAGGAAGAAAAAGGGAAAGGTACTGCGAATAATGGAGGAAGGAGCAACAATGGCCCGGGAAACAATAACAACAACAATCAGAATCAGCACAAGCGTGGGCATCAGGAGGGAAACTCAGAGCTAGTGGCAAACGCAAATGCCGGGTTTCAGAGGCAAAGGATGGACGGAAATTATCAGGAAAACAGAGGTTATCAGGAAAACAGAGGTTATCAGGGAAACAATGGGAATTACAGTGGTGGAAATAGTTATCAAGGATCACGTCCAATGAGCACTGAAGAGGCCTTCAGGATGCCGTGTCCTCGTCATAGCAAGAACGGCAGACCCGCCAATCATTCATTGGCCCAGTGTGTAGATCTGAACAGGTGGAAAAACAATGAAGTTCAGAGAGCTTTGCAAGGAGCAAACAGGGTGGAGGACCCGGCCCGAGTGCTAACCCGGCTGCGGGGCCTCTAACTGGAGCAAATGCGGTACCTACTGGCAATAGGACCCGGCCAAAATACAGGTAACCAGGGTGGATTCTCAAACCAGCCAAGGCAACTTGGCCAATATCATATATATACTAGTGGCACGACCAAGAGAGAGAGAAAGATAGTCAAAAGGGCAGTTAACTCAGTGGCTGCAGGGGTACCAAGGTATTTAAGATGGTCAGAGCATACTATTACGTGGAGTAGAGCAGATCACCCGGGTGTGGTGGAACATCCGGGTCTGCTTGCTTAGTTGTGGCTCCTCAGGTTCATGGCTTTGAGCTAAAGAAGGTTTTGATGGATGGTGGTAGTAGCATTAATATCTTGTATTGGGAGACATTTGTACGCATGGGTCTGAAGGAATCACAGTTACAGAAAACGTCAACGGTGTTTCATGGTATAGTTCCTGGGAAGTCAGCTACACCAGAGGGAAAAATTTCATTAGAGGTTGCTTTTGGCGAGTCTATCCATAACTTTAGGTCAGAGTGGCTCACTTTTGAGGTGGTGAAATTTCCAAGTCCTTATCACGCGTTGTTCGGAAGGCCGGCTTATGCCAAGTTCATGGCAAGGCCGTGTTATGTGTATTTGCAGCTGAAGATACCGGGTCCCAAGGGGATCATCACATTCATGGTAACAGAGAAATTGCAGCAGAATGTGACGAGGGAGATGCAGCCCTGGCAGAGCAAACTTGTGCTAGAGAGGAGTTGAAAGCTTACAGGTCTAACTTGACCCGCAGGACAACAAGGCACTCAAAAAACCAACAACAGAAGATGACAGGGCAAAGTTTAAAGCAGCAAAAGATACCAAGATGGTGGATTTTGTGCCTGGGGATTCCTCCAAGCAGTTCGCCATAGGGACCAGCCTAACTGATAAATAGGAAAGCGCGCTCATCGAGTTCATCCGTGAGAATCGGGATGTTTTTGCATGGACACCTAGTGACATGCCAGGCATTCCGACTGAACTCGCTGAGCACCGTTTACATGTTGATCCAAAGGCAAGGCCGGTAAAACAAGGTTTGAGAAAAATGAATGCAGAGAGAAGAAAAGCTATAGGAGAGGAGATAGCCCGGTTATTGGAAGCCGGCTTTATCATGGAGGTTTTTCACCCAGAGTGGTTGGCTAACCCGGTTTTGGTTCTGAAGAAAAATAATGAGTGGAGGATGTGCATCGATTTTACAAGTCTCAACAAGCATTGTCCAAAGGACCCGTTTGCACTGCCGCGCATCGATCAAATTGTTGACGCAGTTGCAGGCAGCGAGCTCTTGTGTTTTCTGGACGCATATTCAGGTTATCATCAGATCAAGCTTAATAGGCAGGATTGGGAAAAGACATCGTTCATCACCCCTTTGGTGCTTTTTGTTACAAGACCATGACTTTTGGGTTGAAGAACGCAGGAGCAACTTATCAGAGGTGTATTCAAAACTGTTTTCATGATCAGATTGGACGCAATGTGCATGCTTATGTGGATGATGTGGTGATCAAGTCAGAAAAAGCCGGGTCATTTATTAGTGACCTTACAGAAACATTCAAAAATTTGAGGAAGTACAAGATGAAGCTCAATCCTACAAAGTGCGTGTTTGGAGTTCCAGCGGGAAAGTTGCTTGGTTTCATTGTGTCAGAGCGCGGAATTGAGGCAAACCCGGAAAAAATCAGAGCCATCCAAAGTTTGAAAAAACCAGAGGAATTGGCAGATGTTCAGAAGTTGACAGGCTGTGTGGCTGCGCTAAGCCGGTTTATATCCCGGCTCGGAGAAAAAGCAATCCCTTTGTATAAGTTACTGAAGAAAACAGACAACTTTGTGTGGAATCAGGAAGCAGATGAGGCATTTGAAGCTCTGAAGAAACAGTTATCAGAAGCGCCAGTTCTGGCGGCCCGGGTCCCAAGGAACCCATGTTGTTATACGTCGCTGCCGGGCCTCAGGCTGTGAGTGCTGTGGTGGTGGTCGAGCGTAAGGAGGAAGGCAAGGAAAACCCGGTTCAGAGGCCGGTCTATTATGTTAGTGAGGTGTTATCAGAAGCAAAGCAGCGCTATCCGCACTGGCAGAAACTAGTGTTTGGTGTTTTCATGGCAAGTAGAAAGTTGAAACCATATTTTCAGGAGCATCCAATCACAGTGGTGAGTTCAATACCCTTAGCAGATATCATCAGAATTCAGAAGCTACAGGAAGAATTGCCAAGTGGGCAATAGAGATGGGGCCGTACCACATTGACTATGTGCCTCGCACAGCTATCAAATCTCAAGCATTGGCTGATTTTCTTAATGATTGGACACAGTTGAGTGCACCACCCCTTACCCCGGGTCTCAAGCCTTGGGTCATGCACTTTGATGGGTCTAAGCAAGCACAAGGTTCAGGAGCTGGAGTTGTGTTAACTTCTCCCAAGGGTGATAAGTTGAGCTATGTTTTGCAGATTCACTTCGATTGTTCTAACAATGTGGCAGAATATGAGGCCTTGTTGCATGGTTTGCGTATGGCAAAGGAGATGAACATCAAGCATATCAATTGCTATGGGGATTCAGATCTTGTGGCACAGCAAGTTTCAGGAACATGGGATAGAAAAGATGCGACAATGGCGGCTTACAGAAGAGAGGTGGACAGGGTAGCCGGGTTTTTCTCAGGCTGTCAGGTGGATCATATTGATCGCAGGAAAAATGATGCTGCAGATGCTTTCAAGACTCGGCTCACGTAGAGAGCCGGTTCCACCTAATGTTTTCTTGGACGAGCTATGGACTCCATCAGTCAAGCTTCAGGACGTGGAAGAACTGGGGTCAGGAAGACCCGGATTCGCAGTTAGTAGCAGTAACTCATGAAATTCCAGAGTGGACAGAACCTACTTGGCGTATCTTTTGCGTGGAGAGCTGCCAGAGCAGGAAGTTATATCCCGGCAAATTGTGCGCCGGGCTAAGGCTTACGTGGTTATTGATGGCGAGTTATATAAGAGAAGTGTTTCTGGAGTGTTTCAGAGATGTGTGTCTGGAAAGGAAGGCCGGCAAATTCTGAAGAGATTCACGAGGGAGATTGTGGTCATCATGCTTCAACAAGGTCTTTAGTAGCAAAAGCTTTCAGACACGGTTTCTTTTGGCTCACAGCCCAGGCAGATGCAGAGCGCCTGGTAAGCAGATGTGATGGTTGCCAGAGTATGCAAGGCAAATTCATGTGCCGGCTCAGGAGTTGCGAACAATACCTTTGACTTGGCCCTTTGCAGTTTGGGGGCTTGATATGGTGGGTCCTTTTAGCATGTCTCCTTGCAAGAAAACCCACCTCTTGGTTGCCATTGACAAGTTTACGAAGTGGGTTGAGGTGATGCCTGTTACAAATTGTGAAGCAGCTACAGCAGTCAAGTTTTTGAAGAAGATCATACACAGGTTTGGGTATCCTCATAGTATCATCACAGACAATGGCACTAACATGTCCCTTGGTGAGATGGCAAAGTTCTGTGGAAACCAGGGTATACGTTTAGACGTTGCTTCAGTTGCTCATCCGCAGGCCAATGGACAAGTAGAACGAGCAAATCAGGAGTTGCTTCGAGGTTTGAAACCACGTCTCCGGGTCCCGTGTATCAGAGCCGCCGGAGCGTGGGTTGAGGAGTTGCCATCAGTAGTTTGGGGAATCAACACACACCAAACAGATCCACCAAGATGACCCCTTTCTTTATGGTGTATGGGGCAGAGGCAGTTTTGCCAAGTGATATAATTCATGACTCGCCTCGCGTGGCGGCTTACGTTGAAACAGAAAACGAGCAGACCCGGCAGGATTCTGTGGACCTGCTAGAGGAAACAGAGAACAAGCATTGGAGAGATCAGCAGTATATCAGCAAGATTTGAGGCGGTATCATAGTCGCCGGGTTAAAACTCGCACTTTCCAGGAGGGAGATTTAGTGCTGCGATGGACGCAATCCAAGGAAGGGATGCACAAGTTATCTCCTCCTTGGGAAGGGCCATTCATCATAAGCAAGAAATTGAACAATGGTTCATATTATTTGGTGGATGCTAGAGAAAAGTCCGAGTCTGTAAATGACACAGCGCACTCTACCTTTTCATTAGAAGAGCGTGACGGCCATGGAACATTGCCCAGCTGCGCCCATACTATACTTAGCATGAGAAAGAGATATGAGATGTAATACACGATGTAACAGGCAGCAGGTTTCAGACGCGCTCTTTTCCTTACCAGGGTACCTAAGGGGGCTGGAAGGTTTTTAATGAGGCGGCTTGCTGACCTAACCTTTTCTATCAATAAAGTAAAGGTTGAACAGAAATTTGTCTTGTTTCAGTCTCAGTTTATATTGGCAAGCCATTGTTTTCTTTGTTTAATGTATGTTGTAGCAGTTTTTTGTTCAGCTTGGTCTTGGGGGCTGGTCATTGAGGTGGCAAAGTTTTTCCCCAAGACCCGGCTCATACGATTATCCGGGTCTCGAAATTTTTGTGACCCGGTAAGAGCAGTTTTTAGCTTTAGTATTTTGGATTCAGTAGCATGCATGTTTAGTTTAAATATCAGTTGTTTATGTTTTCTGTTATAGAACAAGTGTTATAGTTGCTTTTTATCTTTGAGGACGCCCAGAGAGCGCGTCCCACCAGTATATGGATCAATGGGGTAATGTTGCATAGTTAAGCCATTACTTTATAAACATTGATCCAGGTCTTGGGGGCTCTTACTTGAATAGTTTGCAGCTGCAATCCCAAGACCCGGCTTTTATGCCACTAGTTTATTCTTGGTTATCTTGCTGTTGAGCTGATGTGACTCGCAATTATATGGCCTGATTGCTCACCTGGAAATTCAATCAACCATGAGGCCCGTTGGGACTTGGTTCGACCCTGTTTTTCTCAGCGAAGTTGCGACAGGGTATCCATGCGAAAGCCGGCTCACAGTTAAAGAAATCAAAAGGGTCATCAAAACCACAGAGAGGTATCATCAAACAAAAGTTTCAAGTAATAAAAGCAAAGTTTCAAAGGTGTACTACTACACCACTGCAAGCAAGAGATAGTATCGCTAAGTTATTACAATAGCTTGCCCGAAGGGCCGAATGAAATTGTTTTTTGCAGAGATGAAAGCATCTGCATAAGTTTTTCAAGCCTCGGCTTCAGGAGCCGGGTCACGGGGAGGCGAGCTGGATGGTCGTTCCTCGGTGGTTTTCGCCGGGTCATCTTCCTCGGCGGCCGCCGGGTTAGCTTCTGTCTCCTTGGTCTCCTTGGCCTTGATCTTGCGCCGGGTGACTTGTTGAAGTGATTGGAAGTAGTTTTCATCATCTTCTTCAACCGTGGCCCGTGATGGAGGAGGAATAATTGGCGTAGAAGAGCTGGGTGCAGTGGAGGTACTGGGAGCAGTCTTGCTGGATCAATGGAATCCTTGTAGCTTTGCAGGAGATCGATGCGTTGTGGCTCGTCATCCATGATCTCTTCATCGTTTTCGGTGTATCCAAACTGCAACGTGGTGAGCTTCATTTTGCTGGCAATCACAGTGGCAACGTGCCGGGTTTGCTTCACAACCCGGGAGTAACACTTCTTGTCAAATTCCTTGCCATCAGCGTTGAATTGGGGAAAACCATTCTTCAGGGGAGCCGGGTTTAGCTGGGGATGGTAGGCCTTTGCCAAAGCAAGACCTCGCATCACCCCGGCCCTGCATGCAGATCTCTTGAGCAAATGTATCCATTGTGGCATTGTTGACAGATGCCCAAGGACTTCAGTATATACGCTTGGCGGGTTCTCCCAATCCCTTGCGGCTTTGATGACCTCGCAGCTGCCAAAGTACAGCTGACGTGTCAGCGTGTACATGCACTTGATCTTCTCTGCAGCAGTTTTACGAAGGTTCCCATCACGAGGGCCTGGGTAAGGAAAGGCATAACAGTGAGATTTAAAAACCGGGTCTGCTTGCTCAGTTTAGTTCGAGTTCAAAGGAGTAATGCTTACCCACTAAGGATTCAACCATAGAGGTGATCATTTTCTTCAGCCGGTTAGCTCAGTGATAGCTGCATCTAGTTGCTTCTGGAGGTTGGCGCGTTGCTCGTTCCAGTGTTCTTCATGTTCCTCCAGTTCTTTCTTGAGGTCAGAATTTTCCTGGGTTAGCTCTGTGACATTTTTCTTCAGGGTTTCCAGCTGTTCAGCATGCGTCACCCGGGTTTCAGATTCAGTTTTCGCAACGTCCTTGAGCCGGGTGATTTCTGCCTCGGCTTTGGCGTGGTCTTCTGTTAAAATTCAACAGATTATGTTAGTCCCAGGTTACCGCAGGCAAGTTAACCCGGCACTTGGGGGCTACAGTGTTCAAGTTTTGATGTGAAAGTTGGCAAGTTTTAAATGATGGAAGTTTTTAGTCCCAGGTTGCTGTGAACAGACAACTCGGCACTTGGGGGCTACAGGATTGAAATTTTTTATCAGAGGAATTCATATTATAAGCACCAAGCTCATCAACAAGTGATGAACTTAGAGCTTGGGGGCTACTCAGGGTATAGCTATGCAAGAAAATATAAAGGCAAGAAATAAAGTGTGTACCTGATATCGTTTCTGAATCAGGGCGACCAGTTCTGTCTCCAGGTTCTTGTGTTGAGCAAGGCGAGAAAAGTATTCATCGCAAAGGGCTGGGACGGACATGGCACCCAGAGCCGGCAAATCTGATGAAGGAGCCGGGTTCTTTCCCTTGGCAGGAGACGTCGGGTTAGCATCTGGAGCTGGCACCTTGGCAAGAGTTTCGGGAGCACTTTGTGCTGGAATGTGCCGGGTTCCAGTAACTTGTACTTCATCTTCTTTAGTTCCAGAGCCTAACCCGGGCGAATGAGTAATTGGGGAGGATTCTGGCATAGGATTAGCTGAGTTTTTGGGAGAAGCCACGAGGGTTACATGCTCCGTTGGCTCGTCTTTGTCCACCGATTCTTCAGTGTGTGCCTCCATAGGAGAAGGCTCTGCTGTTGCTGGAGGAGGAGACGCCGCTGGAGGAGACTCCGGGTCTTCATCTGCAAAAGCTCTGGCACTGGAACAAGATAGTGATTTAGTAAAACAAAAAAGGAGCAGTAAAGTATGGAGGTATGGAAAAGGTGTGTAGAGTATCTCTAACCCGGCATTGATATGGAAATCCTCGGGTGTGCTAACACCATCCGAGGAGAATCTGACAAACGAGATGGTTTAGCGACCCAGATCTTGCCAGCTAAAGGGTACTGTTTGCTGGGCGTCTTCTGGATGGATTTGGCCCAGCTTGATAAAGAGCGTTGAGGGATACCTGGGCTCAGGGAAACGTGGCTTGTAGAAGATCGGGTTCGGCGCCTCTTGTTCGCCTCAGCCTCCTTCTCAGCTTCTTTTTCTGTGTTTGTGCTTAAAGTTTGAGATGAGTTCATCATGTAAACTGAGAAATGAGAATATGGTACCTTAGCAATGGTGGCCCGGGTCCTCTTTTGAGTAGGAGAATCAGCAGTTTGGGGACCCGGCAGTACGTCAGAAGCCGGGTCAGTAGGGCCTGGAATAAGATTTGCTGGGTTATCAGTAGAAGTGTCCTTGTTAGGGACTTCGTTGTTAATCAATTGGATGAAGAGCCGGCCTACAGAGTCTAGCTCACCTTCTTCTTCTTCTTCATCATCTTCACTTTCTGTGTCTTCTGCATCAGGAGAGGATGTGGGAGTAAAATCCACGCTCCACCACTTGGAGTCCTGAGAAAAAGCAGTTAAAGTAAGTAACATTCTATGGATGAAATTACCGGGTTAAAGTTAGCATAAATGATCAAGGATTGGTTTTTACCGTGGAAGGTTTATTCTTAGCACTAAATGGGGCAAGCCCGTCCAGTGCAATGGCATCTTTCTTTTCGCCAAGCAGTCTCTTGGCATTCTTCACAATCTGATCATCAGTTAGCGTCATCTCAGAATAACGCATGTTATCTGTGGTTTCACCAGTGTATTGGCAAAATAGCCGGGTCCTGATACTGAGTGGTTGGATAAACCAACCAATCCAGCACTTGACGAGGTCCGTGCCCTTGAGGCCATGGGCAAGTAAGGCTCTGGCCCGGCGATGGGTGGGCTCAAGCTTGACCCGGCCAGCATCATCAGCATAGCTGTTCATCTTGGCCTCATATGTCAAGCCCGAGCTCCGGAAAGCCGGGTAACGAGCGTCGTCAGACTCGGGTGAGATGTCCTTACAGTAAAAGTATGTGTTTTGCCACCCCTTGGGATGGCTGGCTAAAAGAAGAGCTGGGAAATCGCATTACCTCCGGCGTTGAATTGCAACTCCACCATAAGGGCTCAGTTGGTCCTTGCGTGATGGGTTGCAGTAGAAAAATTCAAGGAAAAGGTTGAGGCTTGGAGTCATTTGCAAGTAGTCCTCACAGAACACAACAAAGTTGCTGATGTTCAGCATGGAGTTGGGTGCAATATCTTGAGGCCTAAGGCCGTAGTATTTCAAGACCCGGCGGAAAAACAGAGAGCCTGGGGGGCGAAGACCGCGCTGTACATGACCGAGGAAAACAACCACTTCACCTTCTTTTGGGCTAGGGCGGATTTCTTCTCCAGCAGCACGCCAGTGAATCTCATCTTTGGGAGGAAGCTCGCCGTAGTTCACGTATTCTTGCAGCATCAAGTTCGTCACTGTGGATTTGGTCCAGTTGACCTGAGCAGCAGCGGGGCGGCGGAGCCAGATGCACCAGCGTGGGTGCTGGGAGGTTTCTTCGCGAGCTTCTTCGCCGCACGGGGACCCCCAGCCTTCACCTTATCCTTCACCATGACTGCGGAGCTTCGAGGTTTCTTGGCTGCAACAATGGTGATGAGAAACCCTAGCCGTAGATGCGGATGTGTGGAGAGGAAAGTACAAAATAAATTTGGGTATGATTTAGAGTGGAATCGAGTGCGGAGCACGGATGTGCGGGAGAATCGTACCTGTGGATCTTCTCGCGGTGATTTGGAGGCTTGATTGGAGATTGGATCTGCGGCTGTTACAGTGCGGGCGCGAGGAAGATGACGAAGATGAACGGGATGGGGAAAATGACTGCGCGTCTCGTGGTATTCTATTTATAACCGTGGTGAAAACCCTAGGGGTATTGAGGTAAAAAGTGAATGGATAAGATAAGTGTTTTCGCTGGAAGTCAACGACAAACAGAAGAAACAAAGGGAATATTCGCTGACTAAGTTTATGGTTAGCGATGGACCTACAGCTGAGTTAAGATTTCCACTAAGTGTTGAGTACGAAACCCGGAGGCATATGAACCCGGCATGAGACAGCCGGGTTACGGCATGAACCGCCAAAAAGGGTGGCCAAGCTAAGGAGAAAAGAGACGTACTTTGGTATTTAATTGGTTATGTGTTATTTTACGTTTCAGGTGATTAACCCGGCTGGCCAGGATAACAGTTCTGCTCAAAGAAGCAATATTCAAGAATAGAAGCAGAGCATGCCCACCTGGCAACCAGGTTAATCTGGGGGCTACTGATGGGGGATAATAACCCGGTAGGCCCATGAAGAGGGAAGCATGACCCGCCAGGCAGGAGGCCTGGCCAGGCCAGCTAACCATCAGCATGGGCCGGGTTATGTCGCTGGGCCAGTAGGTTTGGCTGTAACCCGGTTCAGGAAGGAAAGGTTCTAGAAGACCAGAGGCGGTTCAGGACTTGGAGGACACGAAGGCCAGAAGAGCTAGAGTAGGACTCCGAGTCTGGGTAGAACCCGGATTCATCTTGTAAAGCGCCAGGAGACCCGGTCATCTATATAAACCGGTCCCTGAGCCCTAGTTGAGGAGAACTGGACAATCCAAGCTTAGGCGAGAGAGTCATCGAGAGAAACCCACGCTACCAAAGCGAACCTTGCAACCTAGATCGAGATCCGGGTCTGTTGTCGTAGTCGGGTTATCGAGATCGAGATCAATAACAAGATAGCAGGCAGTAGGTCTTTATCTCCAATGGAGAGGCCGAACCTGGGTAAACCCTTTGTCCCTGCAGTGCTAAACAATCTCCCAGATACCAGAGTCGCCTTGCCCATCATCTCAAGCTACCCCAAGGTAGCATCTGCCGTGTTATCTACCCCACGACAAACGGCCTCTCAGGGGCCCCGCTACTGTTCATCACAGGACGATTCCTGGCCGTCCGATTGCGGATCGACGGCCCACGATCCTCCCGAAACCAGTGAACAGTGTTCTGATCGATGAACAGTACCACGATGAACAGTACCCCGGCGCATATAGCCGGTCACCCCGCGCATAAACAGTCCCCCCTCACACATGAACAGTACCGGTCACAAACAGTAAATCGCGTGAACAGTACCCGACGCGTGAACAGTGCAGTCGGATCGCATGTACACCACCGGTCATCTCAGGTATCTCGTGCCTACTGTGCGGGCACTGATTTTTTTTTTTGCCCTTTCCGCGATAATATGTACATGAAATGTATGCGCGCCGACAAGTAGGTTCCATTCCCGTGATCGGTTTCGTGTTCCTTCGACTCTAACTCCCTAATTTTGGATCCAAACTCGCAAAAACATTTGACGAATTTTATCAAATTCGTCGCACTCAGTCATGTGTTTAAATTTTCCTTTCACGAGTAGATGGATATCATCCTTCGAACAACTTTCATGTTTTAACCTTTTTGTTTCGAATTTTGTCAAATTCGCCGCACTCAGTCATCCGTTCCTTCCGAACAACTGCATTTTTTTCTTTTCTTTTTTCCCCTTTCCGCGATAATATGTACATGAAATATATGCGCGCCGACGAGTAGGTTCCATTTCCGTGATCGGTTTCGAGTTTGTTCGACTCTAACTCCTTAATTTTGCAACCAGATTCGCAAAAAACATTTGATGTATTTTGTCAAATTCGTCGCACTCAGTCATCCGTTTGAATTTTCCTTTTACGATTAGATGGATATCATCTTTCCGAACAACTTTTCATGTTTTAACATTTTTAGTATATTTTGACATACATATACGTATTCCTCTCAAATCTTCAAATTCAACTCAAAGAGTCATCTAAATCCATCGGCTCATCCATATTTACTAACCCCTACACTGAAAGGAAAACGTAGCTATTCCAGATGAATAGTGCTCCACCCCGTAAACAAGCCGGTTACACCGGTGAATAGCTATGCAATGACCGGTGTATCATCCGGTGAACAGTCAGCCAACTTTTTAAAGCTTTATCTTTTTAGTTTCTTTTTAAACATAGACTTTTCTTGCTGGCAGTAGTTTCTAGAGTATATTTCCTGTCTAAAAATTTTCCAAGCGTATTTACATAGGTCTACCTTCTAGACGAGTTTAGACTTTCTGCCGGTATTTTCTTTAGCTTTTATACAATTTTTAAACCTTCTTCGGACTTTCCGATTGTAATTTTTGGTGTCTTCTTCGGACTTTTCTATTGTAATTTTTGGTGTTTTTTTTCTAAAAAATACAAACCGAATTTACACACATACACCTCTCGAACAAGTTTAGATTTTTCGACCTACATGAGTTTAGACTTTCTGACGGTATTTTTTTCCGCTTTTCCAGTTTTTAAACCTTTTCTTTCGTTTTTTTTTTCATTTTAAAACCTTTTTCGACTTCTCGACAAAATTTTTATGCTTTTTTTTGGATAATTACAGCCCGCATTTACATAAATGCATATATCTCTCGAACAACTTTAAACTTCTCGACCTAAATGAGTTTAAATTTTTTGATGATATTTTTCTTCAGCCTTTTTACAGTTTTTAAAACCTTTTTATGGACTTTCCGATAATAATTTTGGCCTTTTTTTTGTGTGTATAACTTACCACCCACATTTACATACATACATATACCTCTCGAATAAGGAATAAACCCACGGTATCTGCTAATACAAATTGAACTAACACTTCTAACTACAAATACTTTTCTTAATACATACAATCTTTTCGCTTCAGTAGATCCATTTTACTTACATACATGTACCTCTCGAACAAGGAATAAACCCACGGTACCTGCCAATACAAATTGAATTAACACTTCTAACTACAAAGACTTTTCTTAATACATACAATATTTCGCTTCAGTAGATGCATTTTACTCTTTGAAAAAAAACTACTTAACACTATTAAAGACACAAAATACGCTCATGTACACACACGCCGCGCCATCTTGCCTAGTAATCCAAATACATCAACCACCAACGATGATCTATAGCAACCGCACAAAAAAAAACGATGATCTATAGCTCTCCACCCAGAAAACAAAATGAAAACGTCGCAGCTAGCGTCGGTGATTCAACCATGTTTGTCGCCGATGTAGGCCGCGTGGGATCGATAAAAAAAACAGTGCTTGGCCTTTGCACGTGCGCAGAGGCCGTCGTCCACTCCGCTCTCACCTACCCACCCCACGCGGTCATGGCAGTCGCCGCCCCGAACCCACCAGACGCAAACGCCGCCGCCTGGGACCATCGGAAGTCGGAACCAGCACAAAATCAAAGCCTGTACCCTCGACACCTGAAAAGGAATCAACGGCGAGCAAAGTCCAATTACACAGCTCGACACCTCACCTCACGTATATATCCCCCAGTCCGTCAGTCTCCAAACCCAAACCCCGTCGCTGCGCGCCAAATCGCTCGCCGCTTCTCCCCTGCCTTTTCTTCTCGCCGCGTACCACCACAGCGGCACGCCACGCCAAGCTGAGCCACCGGCCTCTAGGGTTAATCTCTCTTCCCTCCCCCTCCAATGGCGGCGGCGTCGCTCGCCGCCGCGCGCTCGCAGGCGCCGGCTGCTGCTGCTGCGGCGGGATCGGCGCGGCCGGGGCCGGGGAGGCTCGCGATGCTTGCCCCTCAGCCGCGGCGCCGGCGCCCCCCAGGCGTGCGGTGCAGCGGAGGAGCGCGGCTGTTCGGGGATGGGGGGTTGGAGGGCGGGGAAGCGGGGGAAGGGGGAAGGTTCGTCGGCTGGTTCCGGGAGGCCTGGCCCTACATCCGGGGCCACCGGGGGAGCACCTTCGTCGTCGTCATCTCCGGGGAGGTCGTCGCCGGGGCCCATCTCGACGGCATTCTGCAGGTATCCCCACCGCTCTCTCACTCTCACCAATTGTTGGTCCCCCTTTGCTTTTGCGGGACTGACTGAAAGGGAAATGGACGATTCTCTTTCCGCACTTCTTGTGGTGTGCGTACCAACTATTTTGATGCTCAGTTATGAGCCTATCAAAGTTAACTTTTTTTCGTCATTTCCCTACGATTTCAGTGGATTTATCCAACTTCATAAGCTGGATCGCCTGATTTTGTTATACAGAAATACGCCCCTACGGTGTAATTTCTACAAGTAAAAGGGTAATCAGTCACCGACATGTCCAATGATCAAGACAGGGAAAATGGAATTAGAGATCCCAAATCCCAAAATGTTGACCATGGATGATTTACCGGATATCTCTCTAAAAAGAGTCAAGTTGAGATCGTCTGCTAAAAAAGGAATGAATTCTAAACCATTTTTTCGACGGTCTTCATTTTTGTTATGGATATCACTTGTTAGAATGGTGCGATCAATATGAGAGCAACACCAAGAGACAAAACAACTACCAAGAGCTTGTTGCTATCCTAGTTCGCGCAAAATTCAAACCAGCTCTCACTCAGTCAGTGATTTGTTGGAGAAGATAAATATATTACCAGTTGCACGTGTATTCCATGTTAGTTTCATTAGGCCTATCGGCTACCAGTCCTTATCACCCAAACGCTTCTGTTGAATATTCTTGTTAACAAAATCTTGGACAGGTTGGCCTGCTCCTCTTGCTGAAACGAGATATTTCTGGGGGGTTACTCGACAAAAAAACTTACAGTCTGCTTTCCCCCATAATGAGATCTTTGGTTTTTTCTGAAGAAGTTTTTCCTCCTTATAAGGACACTTTACATACTTGACTTGTTTTCATCCTCTTTGTGGGTGTCTGTTTAGAACGAGTTTTTTAGTTCAGTTAACTGAACGCAATTCAACAGGTCATACTTTTTTTCACCTAGTGAGTCATATTTTTCTCCATCCATTGGTTTGTATTTCGTTTACATTTTTTTTTGCAAGTTGTTATGAACTTAGGTTAGTTGAGTCTTGTATATGCTCCAGGCTGGTGAGTACCAGTAGTTTAAGGTTAAACTTTTCATGACTAGTTTATTCTGTAATTGTTAAGTGGCCATTGGGCGGCCGGTACGGAGTCAGACAATGGAAGTGCTAACAACTCTGGCATTTCCCTTGCATGCGGTGTACAGTCTGGCTTCATGTGTCTTCTATGATCTTTGATTCCTTTCTTTGTCTGAAATTGATTTCTACCTGTCCAGTCTGTTCGCTGATGCTCTGCAATCCCCTCATCTTATCCCTTAATTTTAGTCAATAATCCTATTTAGTCTGGTCATATAAACAATCAAGCTGCTAAAGTTGTGCAATGGAGTTTTCAACTCTATATTTTGTGAGACACAGATATCACTACAGTTTTCATGTTTTCATGTGAGTCTGCTACATATTTTAGCCAACATTACAGTTTGAAGAAAATATTTTACTGAACTCACTTAATTTGAGATTCCTATGAGAAAAGCACTTATAGACCAAGCTCATCTTTATGGCACATGTCAATTTATCCGCCACAGATGACCTTCTGGCTGACTTGGTGGCGGTAAGATGCAGTATATTACGCTGTTTAGCCCCCTCAGAGCCACACAAGTAGGGTAATGGCGTATTACATGGCCCGTGTGACAGCTTGCCACTTACGATAATGGATAGAGTTTGCCATTTGTTACTTATATAGGGGCTTGGTCACTGTCCGTTGACTAGAAAAACAGGTCACCAAAGGTGTAGTTCCGCGAATTTAAAGATTGTTGTTTTGTTGATTTTTCTATAAATATAATTAGTTTTGTAATTTATGTAGTTCCATGAAATTCACATTACTTAAACATACAGGATATATCACTTCTGCATGGTCTTGGGATCAAATTCGTGCTTGTTCCTGGAACGCATGTTCAGATCGATAAGCTCTTGGCCGAGAGAGGTTAGCTGAAGATTTACACTTTTAACTCTTGTATATGCTTAAATGTTTTGAGCAGCTTTTTTGTGTGTATTTGTTGGTGTTTACTCTATTGAAGTTGCACCTGTTTGCTTACTGCGAACCAAACAAAAAGTATTTGTTAGAAATAAACTTCTTCCCATCCCAGAAAACTCACAAGATCATTAAAATATATTATTTTTTGGACTTCATATACGCCCTATTTGATATTTGGTCGCATATAATGGAAGTAGAGGGCTTTTATTTGGGATATGCCGGGCTCTGGATAAAGATTAGCTAGAAACGTTTTTTTTTGCATATGCGCAACATGCCTAGATAGCTGGATACATTTTGTTTCAGTAACAGAAGTATACGTGGTGCTATAGTCATTGTTTGTCCAGCACACACTTTTCGAAATGGAGATAAACATTAAATTAATCATTTCTTGCTTATATTGTTGGTGATTGGTGAAGCCCTGTAAGTAAAAGCTGTGATATAATCCGTTTTGCATTTTGTACTGATGCTGTTGGTGATTATACAGATTTTCCTTTAAATAGTTCTGGTGATTGTACTACATGTGTGCATGGTGGCGAAGGAGCTCATTTTATGAATTTCTCTCAGGAAAGAAGGCCAATTATGGTGGTCGTTACCGTATTACAGATTCTGATTCATTAGATGCTGCGATGGAGGCAGCTGGCAGAATACGCCTTACTATAGAAGCAAAGCTATCTCCTGGCCCCCCAATGTTAGATCTTCGTCGACATGGTGTTAATGGTCGTTGGCACGAAATCTCCGACAATGTTGCAAGTGGAAACTTCCTTGGAGCTAAGGTCAACATCGCATACTTAGCTCTATTTTTTTGCATATCATCGTTTTTGTCTGTTTTCTAGATGCAAATTACATTACTAAGAGTAGTGAGAGCAGAAATAGGGGAGAAAACTTGTTTAAGAGTAGAGCCATTTGAAGTTGTTTGGAAGGTCAACTTTGGAAGTTAGAACTGTATAAACATTTTATACCAGTATAGGCAGATTCTTAACTTTTTTGGGTCCAAGTGCACCATATCCGTAGGTACTAGGACTGTAAAGCATAAACGATCAACTTTTTCTCTCTAAAAGCTAATAACTATGACTGTCTGATGGTAGATGCAGTTGAGAGGGTAATATCTAATATGCCAATGTACTCACCAACAATACATTAGATCAGACATAACTTAATAACCAACTGAGCTAATTGGGCGGTATTAATATTATGTGCTTATATGCGTTTCAATTTTTGTTATTTTGAACTACTCATGTGTACTTAAATTAACAATTTCGAATCTCTACCCGGCATCTTTTTTCTTTCGCTTTTATTAAGATAATCATGTTTGAATTTATATTGGGTTTGTATATTAGTTCTGAATATGGTGAACTCAAATGCCTGTCTTCTCGTTGCAGAGACGAGGAGTTGTTGGTGGCATTGACTATGGATTCACTGGTGAAGTTAAGAAAATAGATGTATCACGGATAAAAGAAAGACTTGATAGAGATAGCATAGTTGTTGTGAGCAATATGGGATACTCCAGTGCAGGAGAGGTGTTAAATTGCAAGTATGATTTCTAATCCATCCACTTTGTAGTTCTTTCTTATGATTGCACAGCTAGACTTCTAAAATTCACAATCAAACAGTGCATATAATTTCACGTAAGCATTTTTCATGAAATACAAGATGATAACAGATACATCATTCTTATCTTCAATATGTACTAATATTACTATTATGAAATACAAGATGATAACAGATACATCATTCTTATCCTCAATATGTACTAATATTACTATTACTTTTGCTAACTTTCAGCACTTATGAAGTTGCGACAGCATGTGCTTTAGCTATTGAGGCAGACAAGCTTATCTGCGTCGTCGATGGCCAAATATATGATGAGCATGGCCGAGTCAACCGTTTCATGTCTATCGAGGAAGCAGATATGCTCATCAGAACACGTGCTAAGCAGAGTGAGACTGCTGCAAATTATGTCATGGTTGTAGGTGAGGAGGACATTAGTTATGCCCTTAACTTTCCTATCACTGAGGATAAAGAACAAGTATGGAATGGAAGGGACTTCATCAGTGATTACACTGCATCCTTTCGCAATGGTGTGGGTTTCAATAATGGAAATGGTCTGTCTGGTGAGCAAGGGTTTGCTATTGGAGGGGAGGAGCGGTTGAGCAGATCAAATGGTTACCTTTCAGAGTTGGCTGCAGCAGCATATGTATGCCATGTAAGTTTTGCGCTTCTTCCTCGAGACATTTTAAAAAATGTGCACAATTTCTGAATCCTGATTTTGCTACATTCATCAGTGTACCTCGTTATGTCATATAGATATTATAATGGTAGACAACAATCCTGCTCAAAGACCCTTTTTTCTTGATTGTATATATTTGTTTATTGACCTGAGTGGTACTTGCATCTGCAATGCCGCTTTGAGAATGATATCTACTATGATCCATTGAATATTCTGTTTCCACGAGGCAACAGTAATACAGTATATGATGTACATCAGTACATGTTCCTTTTCTAGTATTGATTCACTGGTGTTGTTCCTTTTCCTGATTAGAATATCATCTTCTTTACATGTCCAGGGCGGTGTCCAAAGAGTCCATATCATAGATGGCACGGTTGGAGGATCATTGTTGTTAGAATTATTCACAAGAGATGGTGCAGGAACATTGATAGCTAGGTATACTGAAACTCCTGACGTTTTCCACCTGCCACGAAACATTACTCTTGATGTCTAAACCCACAATTGCATACTTTCTTTGCACCTTATGCCTATTGATTTATATATTTTTCTACGCTTCACAAAAAGTGGCTCCCGTAATTGCTCAAAACATATGCATTCCATCAAATTTCACAGCGGATAATGTACGCCACAATCTGAATTATGTGCTGTTGTGTGCTATGATCTGGATTAGGACATATTTAATGCATGTATCTTATAGGAGCAAAGTGCAGGGTAATAATTTCTTTCCACTCATTCCACAGAGATATGTATGAAGGAACAAGAACTGCTAGAGAGGAAGATTTTTCTGGTATTAGAAAAATCATTCATCCCCTAGAAGAATCGGGTGTCCTAGTGCGGCGAACAGATAAAGAGGTCACTCATTATCCTTTGAACTTTGAGCAGTGGAAACACTTAGCCACTAGCCTCAGTTTACAGATCCCTCTTTAGGAAACTGAACAAAGGATTCTCCTTTTTCTTTCAACAGCTTTTGGAAGCATTGAAGTCTTTTATTGTTGTGGAAAGAGATGGTTCAATCATTGCGTGTGCTGCTCTCTTTCCCTTTTTTGAGGATAAATCTGGGGAAGTTGCTGCTATAGCTGTTTCTGAAGAATGTCGAGGACAGGGTCAAGGAGACAAGTTACTAGGTAAGACTATTGCAGATTAGCATAACTCTGTATTTTTTTTAGAGTTCGCATCAGTTGCTCTATCAGTTCAATGCAGATAATGTTGGTACAAACATACAACTTTGGTTTGGAAAATGGTTGTAACCTGGTTATTCCGACATCATTTACCGAGATCATTCCTCAATCAGTTTAGCCAGTAAAGGCTATGCAAACCTCTACTTTCAATTATTTGTCACATAAAGTGTATGTTAATGTTTGTTTTATATGTTGCAAACATTAATCTCGAAATAAACAAGGGGAACTTAGAAAAGAAAATGCCAGCTGGAACATATAACAGATTGGTTTCCTGCTATGAAGCAGGTTCAGGACTTACCCAGTACAAACGTCAAGTTCTACGAACTTACATTAGTAAAAGCTTAGTTTGTATGAAACACGAAAGTCTTGCGTTTTCTCGAGAAAAAAAGTTCGTATGCTACCTCCAGAGCTTCGACACACTGTTTATTGAGCTTCGCCTTATTGCCATTTTGATGTATACTTTTGAAATCGGGTCTACCAACACAAATTGAATAAGAATTTGATATTTGTGAGGGATTTGGCTCATTTGAGAGCTAGCTCAGTTTTTCTGGGAAATGTTTCCTCTTGTTTTCGTGTTTAAACCAACCAACGAAAAAAAAATCACCACAATTGAGTTTTCACCTCGTATGCTATGATCTTTAAATTCATCTTTCTCTAGCACTTAATGCGCTCCGCAATGAACTGTTGTTCATCTATACTTATCATGGTGATTTTCTCCTGCAGATTATGTTGAGAAGAAGGCATTATCCCTTGGTCTCGAGAAAATATTCTTGCTTACCACACGGACAGCAGATTGGTATGTACTTTTGGTCAGATTTGTATTAATGAGCTATAACATCATATGCAATAATAATCATTGTTGATGAGAACTATGGTCAATCATGGAATACTTACGTTTCCTTCAAGTACAGTTTGAATATGAATTAATAGTGAACCTCACCATCGTTTTTGATTCATCAGTTAAAACATACTATATCTGCTCCCCACCTTAGAGCGCATTCTTTTTCTGCTGCTGAAAATATTCATGTCATAAAGATGTACTAGATCTCCATCTAGTTCAAAAAATACACGATGTTTCTCATGTTTATATTTGAACTTCCACAGGTTTGTCCGTCGCGGCTTCAAGGAATGCGCTATGGAATCCCTCCCAGTGGAGAGGCGAAAGCGAATCGATCTCTCACGGGGATCAAAATATTACATCAAGCGGCTCCAGCCAGCAGAGATTGGACTTATGGCTGCTAACAACTTTGCCATGAAATGATTCGTGGAGGCAAACAATATAGCAATCTAGTTGCTGCATATGAGGTTTATATCATAACTTCTGCAGCAGTTGTACATTGTAGAGTTGTGTATGGCATAAAGTCAAGTGAATAGTCGATAACCAACAGTTCTCATCAGCAAAAAGGAGAAACAAAACGTCAAGTGAATAGGTTTCAACAAAAGCCTACATCCAACAGTTTCAGGAACGAAAAGAAACAACTAGACAAAGCTGAAAGGCGTGTTTTTTTTTCGACCGGGGAAGAGGCCTGATGGCTCTGGAAGCTGTATTATATGGCAGGCAAATTACAAAGCGGACCCTTGTAAATAAGGAAATTACACCATGGTTCTCAACTTTTACAAGAAAGACCTCAAGCCTGGAACATATGAGATCCAAGATTCTTCGCATCGGCACAAAGGCCTGGAAGAAGATACTGTGGTTCCAGCCCACAACCATGGCGCGCAGTGGCCTCCGTCGGCCACAAATTGCGTCGGCGAACTTGTTCTTCGCGTATGGACTCTGCTAGAGAGCTTCACCAACACTTCCCCGACTTCCATCCTCCAGCTCCAACCCCCACCTTCCGCCCCATGGTGGCTAGATAGAACAGACAAGGAGAGAGCTCTGTCACCGAGCTTATTGAAGAACCCACCTTCATAACCACTTCCCCACATGCCAAGGTGTCTCTCCTCTCCCAGATCTAGACCTTGGACTTGACCGCGGACTCGACCGGTCTGGATGACGATGGTTGGGCATTGCGCTACCATCTGGAGGAACAATTGTCCCATCTCTCCCTTCTTGAGGAGGAGTATTGGAGACAGCGAAGTCGTCAGACTTGGCTGTTAAAAGGGGATGCGAATACGGCCTACTTCCATGCTATGGTGAATGGTCGTCGCAGGAAATGCGCCATCTCTAGACTGGTTTCGGATCAGGGGATCATTACGGAACCACGTGCGCTAGAAGAACACATCTATGAGTTCTATAGATCCTTGCTGGGGGCCTCTACCGAGCCCAGCTTGTTTCCCTTGTCACGGGACCCGTGGGACGCATCGGGCAGCGTCTCCGCAGAGGAAAATGAGTCTATCATGCTCACCTTCTCCCGAGAGGAATTGGATGCGGTCCTTGCTAGCATGAAGGTGGATACTGCCCCCGGGCCCGATGGTTTTCCGGTAGCCTTCTTCAAGACTTTTTGGGCGTTACTCAAACCTCTCGTTCTAGCCATCCTTAATGCTTTTGCGTTGGGTAGGATCGACATTGCGCGCCTCAACTTCGGTATTCTCACGCTTATCCCTAAGGTTGTGGGCGCGACGATATTAGACAGTTTCGCCCCATTGCTCTCATCAATGTCATCTTTAAGTTCGTGGCTAAAGCGTATGCCTTGCGCCTTTCTCCCATTGCTCATCGAACTATTAGCAACACCCAGTCGGCTTTCATCAAAGGTAGACACATCCAGGAGGGCATTGTTTCTCTCCAAGAGATTGTGCATGAGGTCAAGTCGAAGAAACTACGGGGGTCTTTCTGAAACTTGACTTCGAAAAGGCTTATGATCGCGTGAGCTGGGGGTTCTTGCGTGAGGTTTTGCTACGCAAAGGCTTTGACCCTGGTTGGGTTCATCGTATCATGAGTCTGGTCTCGGGGGGGGGGGGGGGGGGGGGGGGGGGGCAGACGGCCATCGCCATCAACGGTGAAATAGAGAATTTCTTCCGGAATGGCAGAGGAGTGAGACAGGGAGATCCGCTATCCCCACTCCTTTTCGACTACATTGTCGATGCCCTTGCTGCAATTCTTTGCGCAGCCAAGGAGGCCCACCATATTAGAGGGCTGATTTCCCACCTCATCCCTGGGGGTATCACCCACCTCCAGTACGCGGATGACACGATCCTAATGTTCGAACGGACGATTTGGGGATCGCCCATGTTAAATTCCTCTTATTGTGCTTTGAAAGCATGTCCGAGCTTCGGATAAATTTACATAAGAGTGAGGTGCTAGTGCTGGGGACTACACCTGAGGAGCAGACCCGAATCGCTAACCTGCTTAATTGCAAGGTGGGGTCTTTCCCGCTTACGTATCTTGGCCTGCCGATCGACGATCAGACCTTGGTCGCGGGCGATTGGAACCCACTTACTGCCAAAGTAGGCAAGAGGACTGAACCTTGGGTAGGAAAGCTGTTGTCCTCGGCGGCACGGCTGACTCTTACCGACTCCTGTCTCTCTAACATTCCTCTGCACACGATGAGCGTGGCGATGTTGGGAGACGGTGTTCACCGTGCCATGGATACGCACAGATCGTGCTTCTACTGGGAAGGAGCGGGCACCAAAAGGAAATACCATTGGGTGCGCTGGGCTGCGATCTGCCAACCCAAAAGTCTTGGGGGACTTGGGATTATCAACACCAGGATCATGAACATTAGCCTGATAGTCAAATGGATCTGGAAACTGCTCACGCACGAGGGAGGCCTATGGGGAGATATCCTGAGGGCCAAGTACCTTCAACAAAAAGATGTGCTGGTGGATTCCCATCGCCATGGGTCGCAGGTTTGGAACGCGTTCCAGAAGCACAAGAATGTTTTTTGCTTGGGGGCAAAACACTCTGTTCGGAATGGCAAATCCACGAGGCTCTGGATAGATTGGTGGCAAGGTAGCGGCCCACTAAAGGACCGATTTCCATCCATCTTTGCGATTACTGCCGACCCTGAGGCGGCGGTGGCTTGGGCGCTCAGAAGTGGGGCCTGGGAGATCCCGCTTCGACGTCCAATTGCCCTTCGGGACCGATGCGAGTGGTCAAATTTTCTCCGCTGCATTGAGGGGGTCCAATTGGGAACTGAGCATGACGTTGTATCATGGACCCTGGAACCATCGGGGAGGTTCTCGGTGAAATCCTTATACTTCAAGCTTTGCCAAGGTGTGGAGCTATCCCACTTCAAGGTCATGTGGCGGATTGCCATACCCCTGAAGATTAGGATTTTCCTTTGGCAGCTGACACGCAAACGCCTCCCCACAGGGGACAACATTCACAGGCGTCATGGGCCGAACAATGGTATGTGTGCGCTGTGCGGGGAGCCGGACGACACCAACCACATTTTTTCCTTTGTCACCTTGCCCGTTTTATGTGGAGCGCAGTTAGGGAACTTCTCTCCGTTACTGGAATCCGGCATGCCATGCCGAGGTTCATAGGATGCTGCAGCGATATAAAGGCCAACAAAATAGGGTTTTCTGGACTTGTATTGCAGCGCTATATTGGTCCCTTTGGACTACTAGGAACAAATTCGCCATTGAGGGTATCTTCCCTAGTCAACCTACTCATGTACTCTACAAAATGTCTTCTTATCTACAGGTGTGGAAAGCCGTGGCTAAGCGGAGTGACCGGGCGATGCTTGGAGAGGTGGCTGACAAGATCCGCGCTCTCCTCAACACCTTTAGGGATAGTTCGCACTAGTCTACCCCTTTATCTTGTCTTTGTGCCTTGAGCCCCATTGAACGCTTGTGTCTGGTGGCTGGCTGTTAGCTTTATTTTGGTTCTGTAACTTAATACTTTGTATGACTTCGTTGGTGGTGGCTTTATTAAGTTAAAGCAGGGCTCTTCTCGAGCCTGCTGTTTCAACCACTTCCCCACTGCATCCTCCACTATGGATCACTGCAGGGAGCAAGCTTCTAAACGCCACAGCCGCAACTCGAGTATGACCTAACCATGCAGAGAGGGAGAACCCCGCGACGGATCCAGATGCGCAGCACGATCCCCTCCTTCCTCTGATCCCAAACTCCATGTTAGCGACGGGAAGAAAAGGAGATCAACAACACCAATCAAATCCATCATAGAGCAAGCTTATTCGGGCAGTAGTGCCGAGATCCTGACCTCGCCGATGCTGACCATTGACGCCCACGCATGAGAGCCAGACCATCTCTAGAGATGCTTGAATTCGCTGCAAATCTGCCCCTAAGCGGCATATCATCATTCTCCACGAGGGAAGCAAACCACCTAAATCTTCGGGAGACGCTCGACCACTCTCAAGAAACGGGGTTAGAGAGAGGAAAACGGGATAATGAGAGCCCCTAGAGCAAAAAGGCGTGTCCACGCCATCCAAAGGTTACTCTAAGCTACATTGGGGAGATTGTCGTATTGTTCTAGTGTCGAGGTGGGAGTGATCCAAGCTCCCTGTTGTGTCGTCTTCTTTCTGATTCTATAGAGGGAGTGATCCAACTAGATTTTTCTCAGATGCATCGACACCTCACTATCTCGTTTGGTAGCCATCATTTAGGGGTGGAATCATGGAATTCAATTTAGATTTTATACCTAACGTGTTTGGAAGGCATGGAATTGGAAAACGTCATTTCAATTGGAATTCCAGTGAACGTCTTGATATATTAAGTCAATTCTTGTCCCTAACCTTGTCATGTCATTCCTACTGAATGAAATGATGGCATCAGTTTCATTTCATTTATATCAAATGAAATAAAATAATGAGTGCCAAACGAGCTATGTGATTTTGGAATGATAGGGATGTAATAAGAACACGAGCAAAACAAGATTATTGATGCACTTTACATCCACGTCGATAACACCAAAGCGAACGGGAAATAAAATACATCGGGTATGCACAATGCTGTTGGATCAATTAAATTACATCAATTCCATCGGAAACATAAGCTTGGATAGAGTATACTATTAGGTACACCAATCATCATAGGGCAGCCAAGCTGTCAAGCTTCTAGTGTTGCTTAGAACTTAGAAGCAAGCTTCCAACAGGCAGCAACAGCAAAGGGCAGCCATGCTGTCAAAACACAAAGGAACACCATGTAAGTTAGCTGTGTCGTCACTCATAAAAGTCGTATTTGCGCAAGTGGTAGCAAAGAAAGAAGTAGCGGAAGGCCCAGTCCCAGTGCAACCCCACTGCCAGGTCATAACGGCAGGAAAAAGTCCACTAACCAACTAACCAGCAGACGCGCTAGGAGCCTAGAAGTCTTTTCCGAGACGAGATCATAGTCAGCTCACGAGCAACTGGAGCAACCACCACCAACTAACCCAGCCCATGGGCACCACAAAGAACACCGACGCCCCCAACATCCTCTACATTGCCGACGACCGTGACTCCACCGGCGAAGCCTAATCTAGCTTCTGACGTGATACTAGAACCGAGAAGAATGATGATCTGGATAACGGAGAGAAGGGAGGGGCGTACGTACCATCCCTCCATGAAGGAGGGCCCGCTGCTCTGCTGCTGCCGCGGCGGCGGCTGCTGGGCGTACCGTGGAGGGTATCCCTGCTGCGGGTACCCTTGCTGCGGCGGGTACCCCTGCTGCTGCGGGTACCCGTGCTGTGGTGGGTAACCCTGCTGCGGTGGGTAGCCCTGGGGAGGATAACCTTGCGCCGGCGGTGGGTAACCGGCCGGAGGGTAGCCCGGCGGCGGATACGCGTCTTTCCCTGGATACCCTGAGCGAAAAGTACAGGCGGATTCGTCAAGAAGACAAGATCGATCACAAGGCCAGATCGTAGACGTGATGTGAGTGGAGGAAATCCAAGAGATGGATCTTGAGGCGCGCGAAAGGAACGAACCTTGCTGCGGTGGCACGCCGACGGGCGGCTGCTGCTGACCGTAGTAGCTCATCACAGCGGCGACGAGAGACAAGGGAGGCAGGCGGTGCGTTCTGTGGGCGGGCTTGGAGCTGTATAGACAGGTAAGCAGGAGAGGTAAGCAGATACTATTATAGATGGAAGAGACGCCACACTGGATTGGAGCTGTTGGGCGTAGCCGTTGGGCTGGGACCACAGGGTTGTTGTGTCCGTTGCCGTATTTCTTTCTCACTTTTTTTTTTTTTTATCAATTTCAGGTGATCATTGACATTGATCTTTTTTGTTTGTTTGCGGGGGATCGTTGGCATTGATCTGTGGTTTTGATAAGATAACTCTCTGGATGAGTACTTCATCATCTTTTTTTTTGACCTGAGTATGATGATAAATTTGATAATGACGAGTATGCAAAGGCATCCAAGGAGGGTTCACAACAGGCTCTTTTGACACAGCCATCAGACTAAGACTTCACGACCACAAGTCCACAACTATTCAGGTCAATTGCGAAAATATCAGCAGCACATGCTCGCTGTTGGTCCAGTACAGCAACTAACCGTAAAAGTATTTTGTGGCGGCGATGATAACGTGTATTGGAAAAGAAAAAAAAAGCAGACATGCCAGCCTTGTAAGCTACCAGTTTAATACCTCCGAAATTATTTCATCGACTGGCTGAGGGCACCCTGCTTCCTCGGCCCGTCCTTAACAAAACGTATCAAGATCCTTTTGGGCACTCACGTCCCCTTTTAGGCCTTCTCTGAAATACAACTCCATCGATGAACCTCCTCTTCAGAGCGCCACTTGGGCGAAGGCCATCACGTCCCCTTTTAGGCTCCTCCTCTACGGCTTCATCACTGGACTGGTCTTCGTTCTCCACGTTGCGACTTGGGAGTCCCCTTCTAGGCTTCTCATCGACAGCTTTAACGCTAGGCTGATCTTTGTTCTTCAGATGGCGACTTGGACGACCACGTCCTCTTCTAGGCTTCTCATCATCTACAGCTTCATCACCGGACTGATCTTCGCTCTGCAGATTGTGACCTCGGAGAGCACGTCCCCTCTTCTCGTCTGCAGCTTCATCGCTGGATTGGTCGCCACTTGGGCGACCACGTCCATTTTTAGGCTTCTTATCAACAGTTTCATCCCTGGACTGATCTTCGCTCTTCCTGCCAGCCTGCTGTTTGTTCTTCTTGACGCCCTTTCGGCGTTTACCTGATCTTCTAAGGTTCTTCTCGTCTGGAGCTTCATCATTGAGCTGGTCATCCCCACTCTTTGACCTGAATAATTGAACACAGAACACAGAATGTGTGAAATCTAGTGTTACAATTTAAACCTGTTTGTAGCCGGAAAAAAATAAACAGGTTAAGACAGTGTGCCCTACACTGCTGAGGAAGGGTCCAACAAATCTACAGCAGCTTTAAGAGCATGAAAAGCAATCTTCTTTATCTGAAACGGAGATAACAAAAATCAACTTCATGTCAGTCGATTATCACCTGCAATACCAACCAACCCATATACCAAAAACATGTGCGGCAAACCTCTAGTTTATCTTCTTTAGCCCTGTGATGAAATGGAAGACGTCTAAACTCTTCTGTCAGCTTAAGACATTCACCTACATTTTCAGGGGAAACGAAGTCCATCGCAACCTTGATGCAAGACTGCACAAACGAAAAGGGCTCGAGTTCACACCACCCAGATATTTGATGATACTGGTGAAAGTAAGGCAGAAATTGAGCTGCTTTCTCACGAGTAAGGCACGCACCTTCAAATTCCTGACTTGGTGAGGACATCCAGCAGGAATGAAAACCGCGTCACCAACCTTCTGTTTAAACGTCCAGGGCTCAACATCTGAAACAAACACACCAATGATCAGGAAAACAACATGAAACAGATATCCAAGATCGAACATGCTTACTAACCATATTCTGTCTTGAGCTTTCTCTTATGTTCCTCGGTTAAATAGAAAGCCTGGTCATGAATAGGGTGATCAACCTGCAATGTTTAACATAATTAATGGTCAGCATAAGACAATACTCAAGGAAATTTTATCCCAATGCAGTATTAGCAAACAAAAGAGAAACCTGTTTCACAGGATTGCAGTGAATGTGCCGAAATTCATATAAATGCTTCTTAAGGTACTCTTGTAATTTCTCAGAATCTTCTCTCCGGAAAATATCCCATAAAGCACCAACAGTTTTCTGTTCCTCTGAACTCTTAGGCGCTGTATTCAAAGGGCCATCTCCAACTTTGTTCCGAAGTCCACTACCTCCACTACGCATCTCACAAGATTTATAAAGTTCCAGATTATCTTGTTTTGACATTTCTGTTCTAATTTTTTCTATATCACCAAGCTGATCAGCCTTGTAGGACACTTCAGCAGTATGTGTTAAAATGTTTACCTGGTCAATTACACACATTCCACATTTAGAACTGGCATGATAAAACATTAAAATATTTTGTTGGGAAAATCAGACGTTCCACATTTATAACTTCTATCATTAATAAATAAAACAGACAGGACAGTTAAAAAAAGCCGTTGCCAACGGGGGAATGATCCCTCCCTTGGTTGTACGTTATTAGGTAGGTGAGACACCCGGTTTATTCGAGCACACGCAGCTGGGACTCGATTTTCTCGAGCACACACAGCTGGGACTCGAACCCGGGCGGGCCGGCTCCACACCCGGAGCGCCAACCACCAAGCCAGCGCTTGGTTCTCAGACAGGACAGTTAATGGTTGGCACCAGTTTTTGAGATAGCAAAACTGGAAAAAACGTCAGCTCAGAAAAATAAATATAAAATAGTGTGGCTTTGCCTACGGTAATTTTATTCAAAGGTGAATGAAAAAGACTCAACCATAAGCCAGATAAGAAAAGAAAGTATCACCGCATCAGACATGTCGCAGTGAAGCTTGGTCACGGAGTCACCCCTGCCTAACTCATGGCAAAATCCATAAGCAATGTATGTTTTTGGCCCGAGATCTGGCTTCAAGCAATGGGCAGGAAGCTTGACTGCAAGATTCAACGGACCATAACGTGGATCAGTATACTCTAGAAATGGCAATGCACTGATAAATTCAGCACCATGCCGAGCTAATCTCATGTCAAACGAACTAGACGGTGGCCAGTCTTTTAGCTTAAGTATCTGGGGCCAGCGAGATGAAGGATGAGTTCTGCCTGTGATATATCCCTTGAAAAAATCGCATATTTTAATTTCCACCTGCAAATAAAGCACGTGAATGGTAAGTTTAATAATGTACTATTAGCTGTGAATATCAACGTCTGTGTAAATGTAAACAGGAACATAAACACCGTTCTTTTACATTTAAAAATGATATGTTCAATTTACTGATTAATTGACTAAGTTACCTGCTACTTGAATTGTACGTCATATAGATTTATGGACATACAAAAATAAGGTAATTCAATGCAATGCTCTCGCACATTCAGGAGAGTAGGGGTCCTAACCTCACACAGATCAAGGCAATCTAATACCTTGACAGCAATGTGCTCATCTTCGACATCACCACTAGACTTTTTTTCTCGCAATGCCCGCGACATAACTGATGGCTCCCAACTCAGACCAGGGGTTAACTTAAGAACATCGGAAACAATAACTGGTTCACCCTTTGCCCAATGCTTCTGAAAGTGCACCAAGTCATCCTCCTGAATATCTGTGGCAACTGGGCAGTATAAATAGTTATCACCTGAGCCATCGCTATATGCATTCTGCGTTCTTGTCTTGCCTGAATGATCAAAGCAGGGGCACCCATCACTTTCGTTGGCGACCCATTTTGCAAATGTTTCACTCCTGACAATTTTGTCAGCACGGTATTCTAACTCCAAAAGCATCCTCTCTGTCTGCAAGCATTTGAGGTCTAAATTTGAACCACCACAGCCTATATTTTCTGGTCGGGGGCAAGGGCAAGGTATGCTACCATCACGATTTGCCTCCCGCAGTAGGAACCTCTCATCTGTGTCCTTGTGCCTCTTCAGAGAGACCCTTTTATTTCTATCCCTTGAATATGGAATATGACCAAAAACATAATTTCTGCCTCTATCTTCATACTGCGCTATCACCAGATCTTCTCCTCCAGGAATCTCACCTTGGCGAAGCTCCCGGCAGCATGCAATGCACAAGTCATACTTACAAGGTTTGCAGCTTCTGTGAAAATCAAATATAGAAGTTTTGCAATTGTTGCTGCAATTAAAGAATATAAAGACTGATCAGATGTAGGCTGCGACAATATTAGTAGCATAAAGTAATCACCAAGGAGCCAAACCAATAAATGCGATCATCAGGAGGACACTCAGCTTGTTCCAACTTCACTTTATTCATGGAAGTACCTGCAAACAAACACGAATCACCTTTAATGGAAAGGGTAGACAGCCAGACACCAATGGACTAACTGTAGATACACAAAAGAGGGAACATTTAATTGGCCGGTACAGAATAAAATTACATGTATCTTCGATTATTATATTAAGTAAAGTTAGCTCTACAGCTACGAAGCAACTTGTGCATATTCAAATTTTATTAGGGCTGAATTTTTCCATATTTGAATTTTGAAAAGATTTTTTAATACCCGATTATTTTAGATTTTTACATGGCACATGGGGTTGCATTCTGCTTGCTGATATAGCTCACTGGTAAGTTGGTGTGATTCCACAAGAAGACAAAAAAAATTGTTTGGAGAATGCGTGTCATTAAACTCAGAACGCTATACCTCGAATTTTAGCTTCTAATTCCTTCTCATCCATCTGCTCCTGTCGTAGTTCTTTAAGCCAAGGAAGCAATAAGCATGCAATATGGTAAGCATAGAGAATTTGATTTTCTCTGGAAATATCCTTTTTTGGAGGCTGGTCATGAGGAATATTAATGGGGTAAGTAATTAATTTATTAAAGAGGAAGATAACAAAAATAATAATTCGAAAAGAAACAAAATCAGCAGAAGAAACAGATAAGGGATAAATTGAAGATGAGATGCTAAGTACAAACCAGTTCAACGCCTTTCATTCGTAAGCATGCCTTGCAATTACATTTCTTGCGACAAAATGGGCATTTTGCAGAAAATTCATATTCCGGAAAAGAAGGATACCTATTTGCCAAAACATATATGAAATTTTAGCAATAAAAAGGAGATAAATAATTGAGTTATTAGATTTCAATGGCCAGTTAAATAAAAAGTGCAAATATTAGAAGGACAATACACCCAAATTTTATGCAGCACAGCAGACGAACCATTTTTTTATGCATGCAACACAGAAGCGTTTACTGTTGCATGACTTGCATCCAACCACCTTCTCTTTGTCATTTCTCTGGCATTGGTGGCACATCCGTGATTTTTCCCCAATCTGCTTCTTCCCTTTCTAGATAATTGAAATAATGTGAAGTTATTACAGTCACCAATATTATTGCAGTGAACCATTCCATAAATAACGTATACCGACTTTCAAACAAAAAGGACTTAGCAGGGAATGAGATGCATACTGTATTATTTTCGTCAACTTTCTTGCCATTGGATAATGAAACCTTTTTGGTGATAACCTCGTTCCCTGGATATCGGCTCTTCCTCTTAATTGCAGCCTCCAAAACAACACAATTGCTTGTATCATTCACCCCTGTTGTATCAACATCATCCTGTAGAGTAAAGAAAATATCAAGTCCAGCAAAATTATGGTTACTTATAAGAACGGTAAAGATATCATATAACCTACTTTCCCTAATAATAGTTTATTTAACTAGTAAACATATTTCAGGGATGTCTATAATACGTCCTCTTAAATGTTTAAAGGCATCGTGTCAGTAGAATAGATCCACAATGCACACTGCAATCATACAAAGTTTACTGAGCAAGCATCATTAATTTTTCATAGATACGACACTTATGGATCGTGAATTCGTGATGGCAACCTGACATGTTATGGAATTCTTTTGCCACTAAAAAATGTGCAACTATTGATGTTACATTGACAAACTGAGGATTAAAAATCAACTTTCTTGCATGTGAAATATTCAGTTGAGAAGATCATCAACAGGAAGGACATAGTTTGCCATATTGTTTTCCCCACAGCTTAAGGGGCTGTTTGGTCAGGCTTTGGATTCACAAAATGTGATGGCCATTTGTGACTTTGCCGTCGTTCGATGGCCAGGTTGGCACATGACACGAGGATTTTAAATCATACTAGCTTGCCGGAGCAAGCACATAACTTTCTGATTCCTACGAAAGGTATTATCAGACTTTATCTTAGCACTGTGTAACTAATTCCGAAATATCAGTGCTAAGATAAAGTCTGATAATAATTCCGAAATTAACTGCTAATCCTAACTTGGATATAATCTGTAGGCAAGTAGTACCTTGTTGATGCAGGTTATCCAAAATAGAATGGATACATTGATCCTACAAAGCTCAAACTTATCATCTACAGAACTTTCTTAATAGACGAAGACCAACGGGTGTACGAGGTATACAATCATGTTCACTCTTCCCTTTGTATACAATCAGAGCGTTCATCTCAAGGAAAAGTGGCGCATGATTGAAGAAGGTGCCATGTTCCAAGCCTCAAAGACAAAAGACTGTTACTATGGCATTCCAGACTGTTACTTCACAGCCACAGCTATGGCAACTATGGCATTTCAGACTGTTACTTCACAGCCATAACTTTGCTGCCTTTTCATTTCATTGAAAGGTTAAACTTTGGGTTACAACCCTCCTCTACGAGGTTGAAGGATGAGAACAGCTAGCGCACGTCCCAGGTTGTTGGTAGGATGACCCTAAGGCTGACAGAGGGCTGAGCTCCGTTGAAGATGCAGACATGCAGTCGTTTTGTTGCTTCCAGATCAACCACGACACGAGCAGGGTTGCAGAACTGGGTGTGGAATCCAAACTACCCTACATGGCTACATATATTTCTCATCTGGCGACTTATAATTTAAGTTGCACACCTGCTAATTTAGCATCAATAGAGCAATAAATTATCCAAACAAAATGCTAATTAAAATAAATTGGTTTGCCCGATCTGGCTTATTCTCTTCAGTGCTGCTACCATAAGTGGAGTAAGAGCCCATTTGTTTCCCCACTTCCCGTTTCCAGGGGGTGTCGTTCATTCAAGAACAGCTGCGCTGAGCACCTCCTGCTGATTCCACCCTGAGACACCTTCATTCCGTCGAGTGCATCTCTGCCAGGCCAAGCACGGTCCGCATTATTGTGAAGTCCAGTGTATCACCTCTCACGACGGCAATGCCATAGCATCCACATCTTCGTTCGTGGTCATATGCTCGGCTTGTATTCCCACATGTATCATCCCTTCTATTTTCCTATTGCTTTGTTTTCCATTCACTAACTACTTGATCGAAGCCTGCTTGGCCAACATGGAGCTGGTAGGTCTGCGGCAAAATGAAGCACCAGTGCGGCTCAACGACCTTGGTGTGAGCTTCATCAAGTAGTTAGTCAAGAAATCGGATGTAATATGAATCTATCTTCAAAGTTTGATATGAAATTAAGCTTTTTGTGACTGATGGTGAATCCCAACTATTTTGTTGCAATTGAGCAGCCTTCATTGCAGAACTGTTCTCATGCTGGTACTACTTTAAGAATGGATGTGTTGAGAATGTGCTAGATTGTATCAAATGTGATCTCATCTGATTCAAGTGATAAATTATGTCTTAGGCCATCCTTTCAAGGTTGGCATCTTGGTAATATACTACTTGTGTCTTCTAAGTAAATTTGACATTTTCACTGTTGAATTTTGTTCTTTATATTGTCAAGAAGTGCATTTGCCATGATTCATACAGTAATTATGGAATCATATATAGTAAGTAGTACCTCATAATCAATTGCCGGATATATATATTTGAGATTTTATTATTGTAGGGTTTTTTTTCTACTAGAAAAAAGTATATTTATGGTAGCAGATATTGGGAAAATGTGTCTTGCACATGCGCAAAAAATATTGTAGTGCCCATAATATATAAATCTATATCAAACCCGTGAAGAGTGTTGACAGTGAAATATTTACCTCATTGCTTTCAGAAGGGCATTTGCCATTGGCGACTTGGGCCCTGCTGTCTTCTTGATCCACTTTATTTTCTCTGCGTTCCCTTTTTTTACCAGCTTCGCTTCTCTTTGGCTTGTTCTGAGTCTTACAAACTTGATTTTCCACTGTTTGCTCGTCAATTCCATTATGTTCATCGTCCTATTATCAAATAGCAGTTATTCAATTGAAGTTTACTCAACAGAAACCAAACCTCATACATGCCCAATGCATTGGCAAATTATCCAAACCAGAATTCCAAGACATTTTGTAGAATGAGAGACACTGATGGAGATAAATTATTATGTATCTGACATACAGGAGAACCCTATGGATGTCACACGCATACAAAGGTTAGTAATCTAAACAAAAATAGGAGTACATATGTGCAGAAATTATTAGATATATGTGCTCCTTACGCAACTGATTGAATGACCAGCTTTGCTAATCAACATGAAAACTCATAAAATCAACAGCTAGCAATAAAGGATGTATAATGTTATCTTTTTATTTCGTTGTCCCCAACTCCCAACCCGAAGCCAAAGCTTACGTAGGAAATTTAAAGATCGCTCCACAATCGCTCAAATCGAGTAGGATAAACAACAATCCAATAGTAACGAAAATAGGATTCCCCACCTCATCCTCTCCAGTTTTTTGCTCACAGATGGCATTGGGTGCATGTCTCTTTCCCCTCCGTGCCCTGACCAGCTGCGCGAGCGTCTGTTGTTCGTCCCTTTCATTTGCAGTTCGCTTGCCCATTAAATTTTCCTTGCCGTCCTATAACCAAAAATAGAAAGATCATAAGATTAACCAAACAAGTTTAAAAAAAGCATACCCTGAAAATAAAAAAGATGTTCAAGTGGCAACAGATGTCTGATAAAATATCTCCTAATATTTCAAGTGGTGAAATACAGAAATATCACAAAAATATAAATATATTTACGAAAAGTTCATACTACTCGCTACAACAATACTAACATGTAGATACCATTAGAAAATTGAGCAACTTGTTTTATTCATGCATTAGTTATAGCATGAATAAAAACCTAGTGCTGTATAAAATATACAGCTAATACACAAACAAAGATTACAATTATTGGCTGATAGTTGAATATTCACTAGAGTTTTTCAAAGTTGCTGACAAAAATGGCACCTTCACTTATCAGCCTCGACCTTGAGAAATACATTTCAGCTAAACAAATAAAAAAATATGTTGCTTAGTTTTGGCATTATTTGGAAAACAGGTCCTAGAACTGGTACAGGCAGTAGTCAATTTGACAGGCAATGGCTTACAAGCGTGTAAAACTAATCAACTATTGTCTCACACACCTATAGACCATTAGAGAATTAACTTTTTTGCAATAGGCATTGAGTATTTACCCCATTGCGTTGACCCTGGCTTTTGGCGCTCACGAGTCGGCCTTCACCGTCCTCCTGACCTGTTATCTTTTTTGCTGGTCTTCCCCTTACCTTGGGCTTATTCTGAGTCCTTGAAATATGATTAATCAGTGGTTGCTCGTTGTATCCATTCAGCTCATCATCCTATTAGCAAAATAGAAATTAGCAGAAAAAACTAACTCATAGTATCTCCCGAGTCCCAATAAAATAGTTTAATGGAAAGGATAAAAAGAAAAAACAGGAGTCTGAAGAGTTATCCAATACTGGAACTATAACACGAGTGGGTGCCGGATAGAGAAATGAGCGCGGCTGAAGCAAATGATTGGCTGATCAGTGCTCACCTCATGATCGTCACCGGAGTCGAGATCGTAGTAGGCGTTGGACGCGAGCTTCCTCTCCCTGAGCACCCTCGTCCTCGCCGCGATCGCACGCTCCTCGTCCTGGGGCCTGGACGCCACCGATGGGAAGGCCCGGTCCTCGGGCCGCAGCCTTCCCCTGCCGCGCCCTCTTCCCCTCCCCCTCCCCAGCATACCTCCGGCCGCAGAAACCGCACCTCCGTCGTCCTGCGCCATGGGTTTCTTGCTTCTTCGATCGATTTAACTTGCGAGTGGAGGTAGGGAGGAGTGGAGGGTGGAGGTGGAGGAGGGGGGTTTATATATATCGAGTCTACTGGTGTGGAGCGAGATCGTGGAGACGTGGTATGGTATCCCGTCGCCATTCCGGTCATCCCGAGATTCTGGGCAAAACCTTCCCGTTCGACGGCCGATCGAGGTTCCGTTTTCAAACCTGGCGTATCGGGAGGGATTTGGGAAATTTCGAATTTGGATGGAAGCTGGTCGGTCACGATGATGCCCTCCCGTTTATTGGGGATCTGAATGGACGATGGAACGGCTACATTAATACTTACCTTTGGTCTCTCCCTCCCTGGACTTCAAAACGCAACGTCTGACTTTTTGAACCACCTTGTTTTACGCTCTGATTTTAGGGCAGTTGCTTGTGTGTTTTTTTTCCAGAAAAAAGGCCAAGCACAAGCGCTGATGAAATGTGCACAACATATGAGGATATTCCAATTTTTATTGAATGTATTATCGATTTTTTTAAAAATTACAGATGATAGTATATTAGTATATGTGTTAAAGAAATTGTCGAAATGTCATGCATAAACATCCCAAACATGAATATGTATCACAGGCTCCGTCCAACTGTGTCTTTTTGCAGGGCAAGGTCCTGACATTTCTGGTCAATGTGGTTTTTGTGGCTACGTCCAAATTCTAGTGCCTCTTTGGTTTGAAACTTCGAATTATTTGAAAACACAAAAATAGAAAAACGCAGAAATATAATGCTATGTCATGTGGAACCCTACAGGTATAGAAAATGATGGAAACGGTGATAGAAATTATTTTCTTGCGTGTCACGTAATATATATATATAGATATTGAGTGCATGTCATAGATATATCGGAAAAAATCCAAGAGATCTAAGCCATAAATCATATGGAATTGTATTGTAGAAAAACATCAATGGGGGTTTTTGGAGAGGATTGATTCCTTTTAACCAGCATATAACTAGCCTGATTTATTAGCTTATTGGGCTTAATATTAGACACACACTCAGTTATAGGTTTAACCAATTTTGGAGTTTCAAACATAAAAAATTGTAGATTACGCATTTTAGCACTTGTAAAGTTGTAATACACATATGGTAAAACTAACTAGTGTATGAAAAATAGGTTTGCATTCTCGGAGGACGTGCCATGCCACCACCACAAGATCCACCCTTGACGACAACAAAGTAGGGCGAGCTACCGGCAACATGGGGGCAGAAACAATGTCGAAGTCCCGGGAAGAGACACACTAGGTTGGGAGTACGATGGTATATACTAATACATGATCTAGGAGCAGCAGCCACGCGAGAGGTCGGCCTAGAGTCGTTAGACAAAGCTTGTATTAGGGAAGCAACATGGGGACATAAGGAAGAAGAAGAATGCGGTAATAGATTGAGATAAATGGCCATAGGATCAACTGCATTTAAAAAAAGGTGTTTTTTTATCATCCAATCTTAGACTTAGAGAAAGGTTGACACTGAGAGCTTGCACTTTCTTGTAGAGCTAAGCTAGGTGTTGCGCACTAGATTATAAATTGTAGAACACATTATTATGCTATGTGTGTGGCCAATGTTTTAAAACCTACAGCACTAATTTGTGACCAAGTATAAGGATTGAGGCAAATATTGTACATGGGTTCATATAATTTGGTTTCCAAAACTTAGCATAAATTATATACTTATAAAGTTTCCCAAAAGTTCATGCGCGCATATAAAGAATGGATAGAAGCACCATTTTTTCAGCTATGAAAATATTACAAGAAGGGTTATTATTGTGGGAGTTGGTTGTGTGGAACTAGTTGCCCATGTAACACTAGTAGGAAAAATCCTAGCAGTGGCACGCCGATTTTTCACACGCCACTGGTTATGCGCCACTGGTAATAGCTAGCAGCGGCGTGCGCACTGCACGCGACTGTTGAAGTGCACTCAAGTGGTGTTCGTACACGCCACTGGTGAGTCTTAGCACTAGCGCACTGGCGGATGCCACCGCTGGACGCGCAGATGGGGAACTCGAATTTAATATTTCTAGCTCGAAATTAGTCAAATCTAATGATATTTGATGACTCCCAAGTGCAGGAGATCAATTGTAGTACCTTTCAATTAGAAAAGGTTGTCGAACCCACGAGGAGCTGAAGGTACTGGTTAGCAAGATTGATAAATAAAACAATAAAGATACAAGTGTTTTTGGTATTTTTGGTTGTATAATTGCAATGCAGAAAATAAACAGTACCAAGTCAAAACTCTCAAAGAGAGAAAGCCCAATCCTCTTGTGTGCAAGAGGACAAGCTCAAGTGATGTGTAACTTATATGTGGAAAACGTTCCCGAGGGCGGCATGGATATTGCTAGGCATAGAGATTTATTAAACAACACGTTGAATATCTTGTCAAGTTTTAATCTTCTTTGGACGGAGCCATTATTAGGTATAGCTAAATAAATAAACTACAACCCCTTATGATGGATCATGTGGCCAAGTAAATGACTGCATGATGCATGTAAAATGCATACATGAACTTTGCACTTTAATTGCTTATATTCCAATCATATTTGCATCATATAAGGGTTATATCAATGTTTTATAATGATTATTGGGAATATTCATGTATTTCCTATTTTTATGGAATTAACCCTGCACAGGCAGAGAACCCTGTTTTCTTATTTTAATGTTTCAGGGACCCAAACGTCAACGAAATCACCTGGAAATTTACGGGCGTCAATATTTGGAAGGAAGAAGACCTGTGTGCGAAGGAAGCGAGCAAACGGAGGCTCGAGGGCCAAACGAGGGGGGCCCACGCGGCCAGGTACTGTAGCCGCATGGGACCCACCTATTTGGGCCTCGTGGCTCCGTTGCCTTCGATCTTTTCTCCACCGACATCGTCTTGACCTAAAAACGCCTATATAAAAGGTCCCTCGACGTTCTCTGGAAGGAGCGCCGCACAAACACAGAAACACCGAAACGGAGATCAGAAGCTGCAGATTGAGGGGGAAAACTCCGGCGGGGCGCTGCCGGCGTGGTCTCCATCTTCTCCATCGACTTCTCCACCGTCTCCATGATGAAGAGGGAGTAGTCCACCTCTAGACTATGGGTTTGTGGAAGTAACTTATGTATCTCTCCTCTCTTGAGCTTCACTAATTAGCACCGTATGAGCTGCTGAACATGATTACGGTTACCGTTGTAATACCTTTGTGGTGGATCTTTATGAGTTAATATATGTTTGAGATTGCAATGTTTGTTTCAGTTATGAGTATAGATGCATATTATGTACCCCGTTCTTGTCTACTTGTTTTGATCAAGCATGTTTATGAGAGCGTGTATGGGGGAACGTGTGCATTAGTTGGAGTAACGGGGGGTGGCTAGTGCAGTGAACGTGAGAGAAAGTTCTGCGATCCACTTTGGTATCTTTACCTTACTTTGTTGCCTCACTAGGGATAAACTAAAATACCATGCTACCGGGGATGTGGGCGTGACCATTGCCACTACTCCATGACTAGATCTAGCATGTTCTTATTTTCACTTCATGTCATGACACTTAATGCTATACTCTGAGTTATCTTAATTACTGAGGTGTTATGATTTAGTTCGCATCTTGGTGGAGTATAAGAGAGGTTAATAACCAAAAGATCTCTATGTTAGGACGTGATGCCCATATATCTAAGTAACTTGTTATCAAACCCTGTGTTGCAATCTCATATGTTAACTGTGTGTGTTCCATTGTCTACCACTTTATAAAGAGAGAGTGCATTTGTGAAACCATGAACCCCAGTCCATTTTTAATCATAAGAAACACCTTTCCAACACCATATACCACTTTTCTATTTTCAGCCATCATTAAATCCGAAAATACAAAAATACTTTCATCTTGCATACATCATTCAAAAACCCAAAAATATCATTTACCATTGCATCCACCATCATTGCATATTTATTTCTTGTTTGCATTGCATAACTATTCTAATATCATTCTTACACCTTGTGCTTGACAACCACAGGTGAGGTTGAGGACCAAAACATCTAACCTTGTTTTATAGGTAACCAAAAGAAGGATAAGAAGATAAATCTACCACTTCAGATTCCCCGAGAGTTCGATATTAAACCCTCGAGTCACCCCTCGTGGGGAAAACTGTCTTCCACTTACTATACACTCTGCACTTGGAGTCTCAACCTAATCCCGTTTACTTTTGCAGGTATCAAGACCTTGCTCTTCGGGACCATCACTGCACAAGAATTATTAAGACATAAAGTCCCACCATAGCATTACACTCTAAGGTCCCCGATACTAATACACTCATAATATAACTTCATGATTCGGTCCCAGATTTACATGTCCTCCCAAGTCTCCCTCAATTCATTATACTACGGTGTTCTCCTATGAGCCCATATAGGTGAAGTGTTGTGCAGTCGACGTTCGCACAACACCATCATATAATCACATAAAAGATATACTCGGAACAATTTGGTGGTAGTGCTATGGAGGATGCCTCTATGCATCTTCATGACTTTGTTGAAATATGTGACATGCAAAAGTTTAAAAATGTGGAAAGTGATATCCTAAAACTGAAGTTATTTCCTTTTCACTTAGAGGAAAAGCTAAAGAGTGGTTGCATTCCTTGCCTTCTGGTAGTATTAATTCTTGAGATGATCTAAAAGAAGCTTTCATTAAGAAATATTATCCCCCTGTTAAAATTTTGCAAAATAGAAACAACATCCTTTCTTTTAGGCAAAATGAAAATGAACATGTTGCTATGGCTTGGGATAGGATAAAACTTATGCTTAGAACTTGTCCCTCACATGGAGTTAATGAATGGACCATATTACACTCTTTCTACAATGGTTTAAACTACATGTCTAGAAACATACTTGATTCTGCTGCTGGAGGTGCTTTTATGAGTAAGACTATAGTAGAAGCTAAAAATATATTGGAAAGCATTTTACAAAACTATAGTCAATGGCATACTGATAGGGCACCTAATCCTTCTAAGAAAGTGAACTCTATTGAAGAAACTAATGATTTGTCATCTAAGATGGATACTATTCTTTCTTTGCTTAATAAACCTAGTGTTGAAAATGTTCCTTTGCAAGAACTAGTTGGTAACAATTCTGAAAATATTGATGTCAACTTCATTAGGAACTATGGTAATAATGGGTATGGTAACAACAATTATAACTCTTATAATAAACCCCCATATGTACCAAATAAATATGCTTCTAGTGGTAATGTTTCTAGTGACTTGGAAAACACCATTAGATCTTTTATATCTACCCAAAAAGAGCTTAATAAGGAATTTATCTCTAAGTTTGAAAAACAAGATGCTTTGTTTGAAAGAGTAGATCAGCTTACTAAGGAAGTCTCATCATTAAAGAGCATCATTGCGGCCCAAAAACATGAGGAAACAATAAAATATTGCCAAGAGGTTATCAATAAGTCTGGGAACACATTCATGAACAAGAGAGAGTTGCTAAAGAATCTATTGGGGGAATGAAAGAGGTTGAAGTTGAAGAAGTTAAAATGCTTAGTGAAGTCAAGGATCCTTTGCTTGACTTAGAAAATTGTAGCTTGCATGAATTAATATCTATCTTACAAAAATTTGCAAGTGATCCTTCCATCAACACTAACCAAGCAGGTTTTGGTTCTTATATTGCTAATCATGTCTTGAAAGAAAAGATTGCTAGGTACAACCAAGAGGCTATGATACCACCTAAGCTTGGGGATATGTGGATACCTAAGGTACTAGTAACTATTGGAAAAGAGACACACCATGCCATACTTGATCTAGGATCTAGTGTCTCTGTTTTATCTAAAGAACTATATGAAGTGCTTGAATTGAAAAATCTTGAAAAATGCTCTATTGAACTAGCACTTGCTGATGACTCTATTAAACATGCTTTGGGAAAAGTAAGTGATGTTATGGTAGAGTTACATATGACTTTTGTGCCTGTGGATTTTCTAATCATGGACATGGGGAGTAAAACCTCTAGTCCTATTATTCTTGGAAGACCTTTTCTTCGTACCACAGGTGCTATCATTGATTCAAAGGAAGGGAATGTAAAGTTTCAGTTTCCACACAAGAAGTGCATGGAACACTTTCCAAGGAAGAGGGAACCACCAAAGTTCAAGCTCCCTCATGAGCTTCGTCCACAATAAAACAACAAGTAAGAAGCCTAGCTATATGGCTATAAAGAAAGCGCTTTGCGGGAGGCAACCCGGTTATTTTTATGTGTGATTTTCTTTGTGTCCTCTTGCTGTAACAAGAGATTTTGTGTCTAGTTTAGTTCTGGAGTTTTCAATAAAGTGCCAAGTTTTACCCTTGTTGGCTTGAAAAAGTTGCTTATAGCGTTCGGAGATATTATTCCTGCACGAGTCAGTGCACGGTATGATTTTTAATTCTTATTATGTAACTCCGAATGAGCTCATATTTGAACTGTAGTTGCAACTTTTCATCCTATGTATGCATGAATGTTTTCGGAATTTTTCGAGAAAGTTTGGTAGGGTAGAAAAGTACGTTTTGCTGCTGCTGTTTTTCTGGACAGATTCTGTCCCATTTTGTTTGATGCATGCTTTGAGCTTTTAAGTTGAATCTTTTTGATCCAATTGAGCTTATGAGTAGGCATACAACATTATATACTTTCTGGACATTCATATGAATTTTTGTTCAAGGATTATATGCAGCAAGGAACCTATTTGTTTATCACTATTAATGCACCCCACAGAAAAGAGATGGGAGAAACGGTGTTTTGAAGTTTTTTCACAGGGATTGGAGGAGATGCACCAAGAGCTATCCAAGGATGGTGAAGACCATAAGCTTGGGGATGTGAAGACAACCCCGCTGGACCTACACACTCTCGGTTTGCACACGTCCAACTTCTGTTTTTCGATCGAAACAATTTATCGCATAGACTTGGAGCGTCGTTTTTGTTTTTGTTTGAGTCTTGAGATACCACCACACTATGATTTATATATGAGAGAGCTACTGGAAACATGGGTTGAAATATGTTGGATTCTTTTATAAGATTGGAAAAAGGGATGTTTGACTTGATTTTTAATGATACATATAGTTGCATGATTCATGAGCTTGTTTATGAGTAATAGTGTGCAAATTCTTTTTGTAGAGCTATCACTTATTCTGTTTTGGTGCTGATTGTTATTTCACTTGGTTTAACATGGATTAGTTAGTTCTATGGACACTCATGCATGCATCTAGATGGTCAACTTTCTCCCTTTTGCTAGCCCAAAAAACTCCAACAAGCAAAAACTTGTTTCCAACACCTTCAACCAAAGTTATTCCAGTGAGTCCACCATATCTACCTACTAGCTGTATGCTATTCCGAGTATGTTCATCATGATGTTTGTGTTATCTTACCTCTGAATGAAAATGTTTATGTTATTGATTGCAATGAAAAAATTTGGTTATATAGCTCTCACGAACTTGATGCACAATGTTCTTTTATTTGCATAATAAAACTTGACCCATTGTGATTAAGATTATGATGTTTGTGGCTTGATGAATGTTTTGGGTTGGAAGTTAGCCCATATGTGCTGTCACATGGCAAGCTTTCAACACGCTCTTCATCTCATTTAGTTGATATCATGTGCTTTTGTCTATAGATGCTTATCATGTTGAAATAAATGTGGAAATAGAGTGAGTTTAAATGAGTTTGTGTAAATGGTTAGAGAGACGCCTGGGCCGCTAATCTAAGCCATGCATCATTCATGTGGAAATTTACTTACATACTATGGTGAACCTTCTGTGATACACGTTGCAATAAAAAACTATTCCAAATGGTAAATAAAAAGGGTGTTGAGATTGTTCATTTTGTTTGTTTGTCTTGTCATTTTGATATGGGCTTGTTCCATATCTTGGGACAAGAGGTACCCCAGTTGACGCTCTTGATGATACTATTATGCTTACAATGATATTTAATTGAACTTGCTTTGTTTCCCAAGTTGAGTAACTGATACGTCTCAAACGTATCTATAATTTTTGATGTTCCATGCTTGTTTTATACCAATTGCTACATGTTTTGCATCTACTTTATATCACTTTTATACATTTTTTGGGACTAACCTATTAACAAGATGCCGAAGTGCCAGTTCCTGTTTTCTGCTGTTTTTGTATTCCAGAAAAGCTAGTCTGGAAATATTCTCGGAATTGGACGAAACTACACGGGGTCCCTATTTTTCCAGAACACCTGACGGAGCGAAGGAGCAGCAGAGGAGGGCCACCAGAGGCCCCACACCCAGAGGGCGCGGCCCCCTCTGCCGCGCCCTGGGGTGGTGTGGGCCCCTCGGGGGTCCGCAGCCGCCGCCCTTTCGCCTACTTATTCCCCCCGACGCGAAAACCCTAAGTACCTGAGCAAATATCCACGAAAAGTTCCAGAGACGCCGCCGTCGTCAACCCTAGCTCGGGAGGGTTCAGAACCTCTTCCCGGCACCCTGCCGGAGAGGGGAATCGTCACCGGAGGCTTCTACATCGCCATGCCTGCCTCCGGAGTGATGCGTGAGTAGTTCATCCTTGGACTACGGGTCCATAGCAGTAGCTAGATGGTTGTCTCTCCACTTTGTGCCATCATGTTTAGATCTTGTGAGCTGCCCTACATGATCAAGATCATATTATTGTAATGCTACATGTTGTGTTTGCTGGGATCCGATGAATATTGAATATTATGTCAAGTTGATTATCAATCTATCTTATATGTTATTTAAGATCTTGCATGCTTTCCGTTACTCGTAGATGCTTTGGCCAAGTAGATGCTTGTAACTCCAAGAGAGAGTATTTATGCTAGATAGTGGGTTCATGTCTCCGTTTAACCTGGGACAGTGACAGAAAGTTCTAAGGTTGTGGATGTGCTGTTGCCACTAGGGATAACCTAACGATGCTATGTCCACGGGCATATGTGTTTGTTTACATTACGCACTTTACTTAATGCAATTATCCGTTGCTTGCAACTTAATACCAACGGGGGACTCGGATGACAACCCGGCGGTGGATTATTAGTCATAGATGCTGTTGGATAACGATCTATGTATTATGTCGTAATGCCCAATTAAATATCATAGTAGTCAACATGTCATGTATATGCATTGTCATGCGCTCACTATTCGTCAATTGCCCAGCTGTAATTTGTTCACCCAACATGTTAGTTATCTTTTATGGAGAGACACCACTAGTGAACTGTGGACCCCGGTCCATTCTTTTACACTGATTAAACAACCACAAACTGCAAACTGTTCCTTTTTCATTCTCTGCAATTTAATACTCATTTTCCACACCATACGTTTAATCCTTTGTTTTCAGCAAGCCAGTGAGATTGACAACCTCACTGTTTCGTTGGGGCAAAGTAGTTTGATTGTGTTGTGTGCAGATTCCACGTCAACAGTCCAGACTCCCTCGCAACACTATTTTTCTGGCGCCGTTGACAACCTTCTGAAGAGTTGCTGCTCCTACTGGTTCGATAACCTTGGTTTCTTTCTGAGGGAAAACTTGCTGCTGACTACATCATACCTTCCTCTTGGGGTCTCCCAACGAACGTGTGTTTCACGTCATCAAGCTATTTTTCTGGCGCCGTTGCCGGGGAGACAGCAGTCTTCTGCAAGGGGAGTTTCACGCTTCCAATCTCTTTACTTTGTTTTTGTCTTGCTTAGTTTATTTTATTTTATCTTGTTTGCTTTCAATTATCAAAAACACAAAAAAATTAGTTACTTGCATTTAGTTTATTTTCAGTTTGTTTCTGTTAGTTATTATGTCTAGCTCTTTACTTGCTATCAATGGTTACTTTCCTTGAAACTAGTCCTATGGCTGAAAACAACATGAGAGAGCTTTATGAAATTTATCTTGAGTTGGGACATGAAGTGTTTGAAGAGAAAATTAAAAAGCCTATGGAACTTTATTTGCATAACAATCATGATAGTAGCAATGTTATTAGCATACATTCTTTGAACACCATTATTGCTAATGCCATGGAAAGCTCTAAGCTTGGGGAAGCTGGTTTTGATAAAAATGTTATTTTTAGTCCCCTAGCTTTGAGAGGAAGAATGCTATATTGTCGAATGTGATGATTCTATTGAAATATCTCCTTTTGATAAATTTGAAGTAAACAACCTCCTTGACTCAGTAAAAGAGGAAATTGCAGAAAGTAAAAATGTGCTCCCTAATGTTATATATGATAATGCTCTTGATGATGGTCCTATATTGCCTAATGATATTTATTATACTATTATTGTCAAAAGTGGGTTTGATAACCCCACTATTTTGAGCTTAATAAAAATTATGTGTTTGTAGATCATGAAAAGCATGCTTTATGTGATAGTTATATGTTGAGTTTGTTCATGATGCTACTGAAAATTATTTTGAGAGAGGAAAATATGGTTATAGAATCTTCATGTTATTAAATTTCCTCTCTTTATGATGAAAGTTTTGAGCTTTCTCTTGTGTTGCTTCTATATGATTTTTGCTTTAAGACCTAATGGTCCGTTGAAAGTTTTGAAGTTGCACTTGTTTTGCTTCCTATGCTAGTCACTTTGTGCTTATTGACTTGTTTTCTTACAAGGCCCTATGCATAGGAAGAGTGTTAGATTTAAACATGTTTTATATATGCTCTTGATGCTCTCTTTTATGTTTCAACTCTCATCTTTATGTGAGCATCATAAAAATCACTATGCCTAGCTAAAAGGCATTAAAGAAAGCGCTTTTGGGAGGCAACCCATTATCTTTTATTTTCAGTATTAGTCAAGGAGTTTGTTTACTTCTGTAGCAACTCCTTTGTATCTTTATTTTCTCGCATTGTTGTGCCAAGAGTAGCCTCTAATGATAAGATGATGCTTAATTTTGATTGCTGCGCAGAAACAGATTTTTGCTGTTCACTGTACGAAATTCCTAAAATCACCAGATTGTTAAAAATCTGAAATTTTTGTGCGTAATCTTTATGAATGTCTGAAACTTTCATTAGTTCAGAGTTTCTCGATCTGAGCGTCGTAAGTGCCTCGAAAAAATTCGTCTTTGCGGACTGTTCTGTTTTAGACAGATTATGCCTTTTTATTTTTCGCATTCTCTCTTTTACTAGTGTTGAGTGAAATTCTTTTTTGGGTGGAAGAGCTTCACATAACATCAGTGGCTGTAGCTAATGTTTAAAGTAACAAATCATATTGCGTCTTTACAGAACATGTGAATTTTTGATTATGCACTAACCCTCTAATGAGATCTACTTTGAGTTTGGTGTGACGGAAGTTTTCAAGGGTCAAGAGAGAAGGATGATATAATAGGATCAAGAAGAGTGAAGAGCTTAAGCTTGGGGAGGCTCCCATGGATCTCCCCAGCATATTTCAAGAAGACTCAAGCGTCTAAGCTTGGGGATGCCCAAGGCATCCCTTCTTCATCGTCAAAATTATCAGGTCATCTCTAGTGAAACTATATTTTAATTCTTTCACATCATATGTGCTTTTCTTGGAGCGTCTGTGTGCTTTTATTTTCAGTATTGCATTTTATTTTCAATAAAGCTTGACTGGACCCTAGCATTCTTGATTGGGAGAGAGACACGCTCCGCTTTTTCATGAGAATACTCCTATTCTTCACTTATATTTGTTGAGTATTCATATCTAGCGCTGTTCAGCTTTTAGCTCTTGTTTTCATGTATCTCTTGTCAGAGCTATTAGCTTTCTTTTGTAGAAAGTACTCTCTTGCTTCACTTATATTTGTTTGGAGAGTTGATGAAATAAATTGATTGGTGTTTGGTTGGTTCAGAAAATGTTGCATGTGGTAATTGGTATAAGGAAAAACTTGCTTAATCTTGTAGATCACTAAAATGGATAACTTGATGCTTGTCAATTGTTTTGAGTTAACAAGTAGATCATGATTAAATTGTGCATCACATGAGTTAAGCCTATTAGTGAAGAACTACCGTAAAGCTTGTTGAAAATTTGGTTTGCATCGGTGGTACCTCTAAGGTCTAGATATTTTCTAATAACAGGGTTTGGTTAACAAGGAAGACGGTATGAAGTCTTATAACGTTTGCAATATGTTTGTCATATAAAACTTGGTGTACGGGTTGATATTCTTGTTTGCTTACATAACCTTGCTAGCCTAAACTCTGTACTGAGAGGGAATGCTTCTCGTGCATCCAAATCCTTGAGCCAAAATCCATGCCATTTGTGTCCACCATAACTACCTATATGTGGTATTTCCTTGCCACTCCAAGTAAATTTTTCATGTGCTACCTTTAAATTATTCAAAATGTTATTATTCCCTTTTTGTGTCAATGTTTACTAGCTCATGAGGAATTAGTGTGGTTATTCTTTATTCTATTTGTCGAGTGGACTTTTACACCTGGACTAGTGGCATATACATCCGCTTATCCAATAACTTGCAAAAAGAGCTGGCAACGGGGTGCCCAGTCCCAATTAATTACAACTTTAACCAATTAATTCTCTTCACACTTTTGCCCTGATTCATCAGTAAGCAATGACAAACAGTGAAATACCTGAATGTGTGTAAACCAAAGAGAAAGAGGGATGATCTGCCTTGCTGGTAGAAATAACGTCCTTCATGGGAGCCGCTCTTAAAAGTCCGTTCGACAGGTAGAATACTGTTCTCACCCGCTACCATTCGTTGACAATTAACAAACACCTCTCAAAAATAGATACTCCTCCATGGTATGTGATTGATGGAAGGCACCCGAGGATTCGGTTAGCCATGGCTTGTGTTAGCAAGGTTGGGAGGAGTATCAAATATTTTATGCAATCTCTATATGCTTTCAAAAACCTAAAAGCTCTAGCACATGATTTAATCCCTGCTTCCCTCTGCGAAGGGCCTTTCTTTTACTTTTATGTTGAGTCAGTTTTCCTATTCTTTCTGTCTTCCACAAGCAAACACTAGTGTCAACTTTGTTACAACATGCGTTATATGCAATGTATTGGACTTGTTATACTACTTTGTGTTGACAATATCCATGAGATAAATATGTTGAAAGTTGAAGCAAATGCTGAAACTAAATTCTTCCTTTGTGTTGATTAAATACCTTTTTTAGAAACTATTGCTTTATGAGTTAACACTTATGCAAAACTGTTTGATGCTTGTCTCGAAAGTACTATTCATGAAAACGTTTAGCTTGTGTGATTCATTGTTTACTCATTATCTATTTGGTAGCAAATTATAGACCATTGACTTGGATCACTTCATTCATTTACATGTGCCTTGCAATATTATATGATCAAGATTATGATAGTAGCATGTCACCTCAAAAATTATTTGTTTTTATCGTTTACCTACTCGAGGACGAGTAGGAACTAAGCTTGGGGATGCTGATACGTCTCAAACGTATCTATAATTTTTGATGTTCCATGCTTGTTTTATACCAATTGCTACATGTTTTGCATCTACTTTATATCACTTTTATACATTTTTTGGGACTAACCTATTAACAAGATGCCGAAGTGCCAGTTCCTGTTTTCTGCTGTTTTTGTATTCCAGAAAAGCTAGTCTGGAAATATTCTCGGAATTGGACGAAACTACACGGGGTCCTATTTTTCCAGAACACCTGACGGAGCGAAGGAGCAGCAGAGGAGGGCCACCAGGGCCCCACACGCCAGGGCGCGGGCCCCCTCTGCCGCGCCCTGGGTGGTGTGGGCCCCTCGGGGGTCCGCAGCCGCCGCCCTTTCGCCTACTTATTCCCCCCGACGCGAAAACCCTAAGTACCTGAGCAAATATCCACGAAAAGTTCCAGAGACGCCGCCGTCGTCAACCCTAGCTCGGGAGGGTTCAGAACCTCTTCCCGGCACCCTGCCGGAGAGGGGAATCGTCACCGGAGGCTTCTACATCGCCATGCCTGCCTCCGGAGTGATGCGTGAGTAGTTCATCCTTGGACTACGGGTCCATAGCAGTAGCTAGATGGTTGTCTCTCCACTTTGTGCCATCATGTTTAGATCTTGTGAGCTGCCCTACATGATCAAGATCATATTATTGTAATGCTACATGTTGTGTTTGCTGGGATCCGATGAATATTGAATATTATGTCAAGTTGATTATCAATCTATCTTATATGTTATTTAAGATCTTGCATGCTTTCCGTTACTCGTAGATGCTTTGGCCAAGTAGATGCTTGTAACTCCAAGAGAGAGTATTTATGCTAGATAGTGGGTTCATGTCTCCGTTTAACCTGGGACAGTGACAGAAAGTTCTAAGGTTGTGGATGTGCTGTTGCCACTAGGGATAACCTAACGATGCTATGTCCACGGGCATATGTGTTTGTTTACATTACGCACTTTACTTAATGCAATTATCCGTTGCTTGCAACTTAATACCAACGGGGACTCGGATGACAACCCGGCGGTGGATTATTAGTCATAGATGCTGTTGGATAACGATCTATGTATTATGTCGTAATGCCCAATTAAATATCATAGTAGTCAACATGTCATGTATATGCATTGTCATGCGCTCACTATTCGTCAATTGCCCAGCTGTAATTTGTTCACCCAACATGTTAGTTATCTTTTATGGAGAGACACCACTAGTGAACTGTGGACCCCGGTCCATTCTTTTACACTGATTAAACAACCACAAACTGCAAACTGTTCCTTTTTCATTCTCTGCAATTTAATACTCATTTTCCACACCATACGTTTAATCCTTTGTTTTCAGCAAGCCAGTGAGATTGACAACCTCACTGTTTCGTTGGGGCAAAGGTTTCTTTCTGAGGGAAAACTTGCGGCTGACTACATCATACCTTCCTCTTGGGGTCTCCCAACGAACGTGTGTTTCACGTCATCAGTAACACATGGTGTAAGTACTTGTATTCAAGTGGCATGAGACATTCAACCCATTCTTTATCAAGCACACTACTCATATTTGCTTTCACTTTAACCTTAATCATTCAAGATGCTATGATAGGGGCAATGAGAGCTTGACACCAATGAATACCTTATTGCAATCATTAACTTAAGTAGAAGAGTTTGGAAGTTGGATGAAACTTATGCATGCTTTACCTCTACTCACATATACATCTCTCCAAAGTGTACACCTATCATATTCAGATTTTCATCTACACTCTATGACCATTGTAGGATGTTCTACTTATCATTATGCATACATGTGTTCCATATTACTTGCTACTATGTTACACTTTGTGAACTATCAATGAACATCCTTGTCTTGAATACTTGATATCACTTCATAAACTATTTGCATATTGCTACTCCTTTGAAGAATGAACCATTTGACTATATGTAGCAATTGTAATCATCTTTGATATTCATTGTTAAGTATTAAATTGCAAAGTCCATGTTAGTTTTATCATCTTCATACTCGAGGACGAGCATGGATTAAGCTTGGGGATGTTGATGTATGTAAAATGCATACATGAATTTTGCACTTTAATTGCTTATATTCCAATCATATTTGCATCATATAGGGTTATATCAATGTTTTATAATGATTATTGGGAATATTCATTTATTTCCTATTTTTATGGAATTAACCCTGCACAGGCAGAAAACCCCGTTTTCTTATTTTAATGTTTCAGGGACCCAAACATCAACGAAATCACCTGGAAATTTACGGGCGTCAATATTTGGAAGGAAGAAGACCTGTGGGCGAAGAAGCGAGCAAACGGAGGCTCGAGGGCCAAACGAGGGGGGCCCACGCGGCCAGGTACAGTAGCCGCGTGGGACCCACCCATTTGGGCCTCGTGGCTCCGTTGCCTTCGATCTTTTCTCCACCGACATCGTCTTGACCTAAAAACGCCTATATAAAAGGTCCCCCGACGTTCTCTGGAAGAGCGCCGCACAAACACAGAAACACTGAAACGGAGATCAGGAGCCGCAGATTGGAGGGGGGAAACTCCGGCGGGGCGCTGCCGGCGTGGTCTCCATCTTCTCCATCGACTTCTCCACCGTCTCCATGATGAAGAGGGAGTAGTCCACCTCTAGACTATGGGTTTGTGGAAGTAACTTATGTATCTCTCCTCTCTTGAGCTTCACTAATTAGCACCGTATGAGCTGCTGAACATGATTACGGTCACCGTTGTAATACCTTTGTGGTGGATCTTTATGAGTTAATATATGTTTAGATTGCAATGTTTGTTTCAGTTATGAGTATAGATGCATATTATGTACCCCGTTCTTGTCTACTTGTTTTGATCAAGCATGTTTATGAGAGCGTGTGTGGAGGAACGTGTGCATTAGTTGGAGTAACGGGGGGTGGCTAGTGCAGTGAACGTGAGAGAAAGTTCTGCGATCCACTTTGGTATCTTTACCTTACTTTGTTGCCTCACTAGGGATAAACTAAAATACCATGCTACCGGGGATGTGGGCGTGACCATTGCCACTACTCCATGACTAGATCTAGCATGTTCTTATTTTCACTTCATGTCATGACACTTAATGCTATACTCTGAGTTATCTTAATTACTGAGGTGTTATGATTTAGTTCACATCTTGGTGGAGTATAAGAGAGGTTAATAACCAAAAGATCTCTATGTTAGGACGTGATGCCCATATATCTAAGTAACTTGTTATCAAACCCTGTGTTGCAATCTCATATGTTAACTGTGTGTGTTCCATTGTCTACCACTTTATAAAGAGAGAGTGCATTTGTGAAACCATGAACCCCAGTCCATTTTTAATCATAAGAAACACCTTTCCAACACCATATACCACTTTTCTATTTTCAGCCATCATTAAATCCGAAAATACAAAAATACTTTTCATCTTGCATACATCATTCAAAAACCCAAAAATATCATTTACCATTGCATCCACCATCATTGCATATTTATTTCTTGTTTGCATTGCATAACTATCCTGATATCATTCTTACACCTTGTGCTTGACAACCACAGGTGAGGTTGAGTACCAAAACATCTAACCTTGTTTTGTAGGTAACCAAAAGAAGGATAAGAAGATAAATCTACCACTTCAGATTCCCCGAGAGTTCGATATTAAACCCTCGAGTCACCCCTCGTGGGGAAAACTGTCTTCCACTTACTATACACTCTGCACTTGGAGTCTCAACCTAATCCCATTTACTTTTGCAGGTATCAAGGTCTTGCTCTTCGGGACCATCACTGCACAAGAATTATTAAGACATAAAGTCCCACCATAGCATTACACTCTAAGGTCCCCGATACTAATACACTCATAATATAACTTCATGATTCGGTCCCAGGTTTACATGTCCTCCCAAGTCTCCCTCAATTCATTATACTACGGTGTTCTCCTATGAGCCCATATAGGTGAAGTGTTGTGCAGTCGACGTTCGCACAACACCATCATATAATCACATAAAAGATAAACTCTTGACAAAATACCAACACATGTTATATATAAATCATTGCCAATTCATCCTATGCCCTCAGGAACATATGGGAACTACTCACAACGTGCAAACATGATAATATTCAGTGGCATAAGTGGTACAACACAATCTGAAAATATAACTTCACCACCAAATAATGACAAGTACTCAATCACAAACATGAATAGTAGCACAAGACAAGTATCTAGGGTATAGCAACTCTCAAACTACGAGGGGACGGAGTGGATCACGGAGATGATGATGGAGATGGTGCTGGTCTTGGTGATGGTGATGGTGTAGAGGCCTCCTCCCACGCCAAGGAGGAGAGGTGATGACGATGACGATGATTTCCCCCTTCTCCGGAGCTCCGGAGCAGCAGGATCTGATCCCCCTCGGGGAGGACGAAGGCGTCAATAAAAAGCCCCAGGCGAGGAGGTGCCCGAGGCCCCACTTAGTGGGTCCCACGCGGCCAGGTACTTGGGCCGCATGGGCCCACCCCTTTTGGGCCTCGTGGCTCTCCTCTCTTCGGTCTTCTTCCCTCTGCCTTTATCTCGACGAAAAACCAGCTGTGTATTTTCCCTTTTATTATTTGGGTTCCTGTAGCTCCTGAAACATTAAAAACAAGAAAAAGGAGGTTTTCTGCCTCCCAGAAATTAAATACCAAAAATAGGGACTTTGTATGAAAGTCCCATAAATCATCTAAAACATGTAAAAACAATGATATAACAATGCAAATAACATTCTAATATGATACTAAAAGTTGTATAAATGATGATATAAAATGCACGTATCAATATTGAACTTCAAATTTCATTCATTAAACTACGGAGGTGCAAACGGGTGAACATGCTCCAGCCGCGCGCGAGGAACATGTGGCCCTCGCCGTCGGAGAGCAGGTCCACCACGACAGTACTGTTGGGACAGCCCGCCATTATCAACGTGAAGCTACGGCTGGGGCGGTGCTGGTCTTCCAGTTCCTGCGCAAACATGTCAGCTTCAGCTGGCTCAACAGTTCGGCCGGGTGCAACGGCACCAGGAACTCGAAGCCGTACAGCGTGCTTAGTGAGCCTCCCGAGTACGAAGGTGATGCAGGCGATGGTTTGGGTAATGGCGGCCGCCCGCGTCCGCGAACGCGGTTGGCTGAAGCTTCCTCCACCGCGTTGGATGGTTTGCGCAACGGAGGCCGCCTGCGCCTGCCTAAAGCCTCCTCCGCCGTGTTGGATGGATTGCGCAACGGCGGCCGCCCGCGCCCGCGTCCGCTGCCGTTGGGGGCTCTCGCCATGGCGCTCAAGTGGTGGAAGTGGTAGGGGAGAAGAACTGAGGAGTGCCCTCGTGAAGATGTGGCGTCGGCGGAAGAGATGATCCCCTCACCGATGAGAGGGGATGTTATGGGATTGCCGCCAGCGTGCACCCTGCTAGCTCTTCGACTTGACGCGGCGTGGGAAGTGGCAGGGTGTCTCCTCGGTCTCTTCCCCTCTCCCTGCCCCGAGTCAGCTTTATTAAAGACCCACGATTCAGTGGTGTGCACTTATTTGACACGCCACTTGTGCTAAACTACAAGTGGCGTACAACTGTAGTATATCAATATTTTTTTCAGTTAGTTTCTATGTACCAAACTAGAAGCATATTACACACGATTGCAGTGGAGATCTCCTGAATAACTCTATTTTAAATGAAAGAGTAAGACCCATGGAACATGAAGTTAGCGAACGGGAGTATGCAAGATTTAAATAGTAGTTGAGAGGATAAATTTAATTGATGTGTAATGGTTATGTATTTGATTGACTAAACCCTGTCAGTTGTCAAGATTCAGGAATGTGCATCATTGATGTTGCATGCAAAATGATGAAAATCAGTGATGAGATGAAATGATTTGCCTAAAAAAACTGATGATGTGGACAGCTTGCATGAGGAGATGCAAAGCATGTTGCTGCATAAAGTTATTGAAATGTCTTAAGAAGTTACACATAGAAGAGCATGTAATTTCAAATATCAGTTACGTGTTTTTTCATCATTGAAAATAATTGGCAGAAAATCGGATGGTTGGGCGAAAAGATTAAGGACGGAACTAATTGTGATGCTCCAAATGCACATAATTTAGTTATGTAACTGCATATCAGGATAGTCCGATCATCAATCGAATGATAAAAACGGACGATGGGACAATTTGTACGGCTAAAACAATAGATGGTGTGGATACATTGCATGTAAAGATAGATTGTAGACGTTAGTGAAGTTATGCTTAATAAGAGATACAGAACTGTTCTATTGCTAAAATTCATTTCTGATTTATTTCCATCTCATGAATTTCACATCCTTGTCTCTTAGGTATATATGCATCTTCCACATTTGTCATTTTATTATTCAATTGGCTAACGTGTCAAGTGTCATAGTGACAATTTTTGCACACTCGTGCCTCCACTTTATTAACCACAATGTGGCGGACCACAAATTGCATGTACTCGGTTTTGGCAAAGTCGGACTTGAATGGAAACATTACACGCAACTTATCTCTACTATATTAAAGCGGAGCCGGTGGTGTCCGTGTTCCGTGGTACGTCGCTACCTCCCACCATCTCGCACGGATTTTTTTTCTTCCTCCCCCATGGAAGAAAAACCGCCGTCCAATCGCTCTCAGCCCACGTCCCCTTGCACGCCCGTTCCCGCACAGAACAGCGTCGCCAACGCACCGCCCATCTTCCTCCCCCGTCGTGCCGCCACCACCATCTCCAGCGCCTCCGGCGTCGCGCTCGCTACCCCCACCCCCATCCTAGGCGGCCGTCTCCGCCCTCCCTACCCCGCCTCCGTTCCTAGCCCCGGCGCCACCCCCCTCCGTCCCAGCTACGGGTGCCTCCATAGCCTCCCCTATCTCCCAGTTCCCACAGCATCGACCCGATTCAACGCCGTCGTGGCCCCCTCTATGTCCTTCTGCCACAACGAGTCGCCGCCCCGCGTACCATCCTCACACGCCACCGCCGACTGAAGCCTCGTCGCCCTTCTCGCCGGATGCCGCTGCCGGGCAACTACACGGCCGCCGGTCTTCACGGGCCGCTGCGTGGTACCTGTGGAGGTAGTAGTCGGCTTGTTCTGGGTAGCCATCCTATTCAGCAGAGGCGATAGGGCCAAATAGAACCCACCTTAGTTCAGCGTGCAACGTGCAGTGTATGGAGTTCAGACGAGTAGGATGGTTTGCTCGATGAGAATGGAAAGCAGAGTGATTTCTCTGTTTGAACGAAAAGAATTGCAGTAGAGCTGCTTTGCTTCTGAATGATCATGTGCTTGATCAATTTCAGGTTCCGGTCTGTATATCCACTTTGATCCACTCTCATTGGTAACTTGGAATAATATTTTTGGCGGAACAAAGCATTAGTCAAAGAGCTAAGCAAGGCACTTCCTGGTACGAACCACCTGTATTTCCCTAATCAATACTCCTAGATCTCCTTTAGTCAGTTTAAATTATGCCCCTGGAAGCAATGGCGGGAGAAGTCCTGATTACAACCTCGTCAGATGTTCTTTGCAGTTTTTACGGCTTTACTGCTTGGGATTATATTTTTGAGCGTTGGTCAAAAGATGTATGTTTTATAATGCTAAGCTATTATTTGCACAATCATTTCAATTCTTGATAGTGAATTTACAAGATTCTAAGTTATTTGTTATGTGATGCAGGAATAGCTCATCAAATCTTTTGGTCATTGTCAGATCAATTTATGCCGCTGTCATGTTTGTTGGTTGTGACTTATGAGAATTGTAGAACTGTTCAACCCGTAAAAGACAGTTTGAGAGAGAGCAGGCGGCTGGAATGTACTCGACTATACCCTATGCTCTAGCTCAGGTCAGTAACATTAGCAGTTCAATTATGCGTAACGGTTTGATTTTAATCCACCTAATATGTCTGTTCAGGTTGTCGTGGAGATACCATATGTGTGTTCGTTGAGGTTGTGCAACTTGGATTTGCTTACTAGCGACCTTGCAATTCACGGGATGGTGTTCTTCCGAGAAGCAAACTATATGTACTCCCTCCGTTCGGATTTAATTGACACACACTTCGTTACACACGGATGTATCTAGACACATAACAAGTATAGATACATCCATATTTAGACAAAAGCAAGTCAATTAATTTGGAACGGAGGGAGTAGATCTTAAAGCTTGCTTATATTTGGGAGCTCCACTGCATCTTACCCGGATAAGTTCTCCTCCATCCAAAATCAAGGTTGGTGATCCGTATATTGTTCTGAATTGCATGCACTGCCGCATAAGTTTAGCAACTGAAAACAAACGAACAATTTTTTGTAGGTTTTTTTTTTGCGCCGAGAGTGAACTTTTTTATGCAATCTTGGCGCATATTGTTTAAAGGTCTCCTTTACAACGCAACATTTACACCGCTGAACACAGTGATCACTCTGGTTGTTTGCCACACTGCGTGGATATTCCTTCAAGAATAACTCCATATCCGAAGGGTGCTCGCGGGGCAAGGTTTTGTTTGCCACACTGCGTGGATTCTGTACTCTGGTTGCAATTTAAGTGCAGATTTTTTTCATGGCATAGATAAACCTAGAAGGCACGGATACATTTTCTGCAGAAGAAAGACTTAGACTGCATGATTAATCATAGATAAATACCTTGTGAACTTAAGAAGCTTCTGAGTCCTAACATTCAACAAGGATGAACTCTTCCTCTTTGTTGTACCAACTATCTCATTTTAGCACAACCTAGCTCCTTTTTCATTTCTTGTCTACACTATTGTGGATGTATTTGAATGCAAAAAAAATTATCGTTCTGTCTGAAAGTTTGTATTTGTGCAACTGGGCAGAACAATGTATCGAGGAACGCATGCGGTAAAAAATTCTAGCACATTGATTTGCAGTCGAGGAGAGATGGATCCGACAAGGGAAGGCGCCAGGTTGTCGTTGGAGATGAGGTCATTATTTTTCAGGACATGCATTGTGGATCAAATAAGATAATTGGCATGGAAATGTCCAATTGAAATAATCTGCTTCTCCTGCTTATCAATATAATGATTTCATGGCTACATGGGTTAGATATCTTTGTTCAAGTATTTGAGGTCGGACCTGATGGGTAGTGATGTATTCTAGAATCATGGATCATGTTAATTTTCCATGCGAGCTGAAATTCTATTATGATATTAAAATATGTACTTTATTTACATAATTTCCCATGTGAGTTAACTAAGTTTAACATGAAGTGGTTTCACGTTAAACCCTAACTTTTCTGCATAACCATGATGCGAACAAAGATTATTACAAATTATATTTTCTGAGAGGATTGTTTTAAACTAAAACATGGGAACTAAGTTCGAAGTGAGAAATGTCATATTCATTTGGTATAAATTAAAAAACCAGTGAGAAAGCTAAGATGTTTGACTGATACAAATTAAATTATTTCTTGATTGTAAACACATATCTATTTATTTTAGTTTCGTCCCAACGCATGGATGGGAAAAAGAATTTTGAGAACCCGTTGCAACGCACGGGCATTCAACTAGTACACAATTAATGCCTCTGTCGTCGCCGCCGATCCACCTCGCCTCTGTGGCCTTAGAGCATCTCCAACAGACGCGCTAGAGGCCGGCGAGCTAAATTTTTTTCAGTGCTGAATTAGCGTTATAGCGCGATGGGGCGGTGCACTGCTTTTCCAGAAGCGCTAAATTATTGCGCGCACCCACCACAAACAGCAATTCCAACACAAATATAGAACCAAGAAGATCAAACACACACAAAATAAATCAACAATAAATAGTTTAACTATTATTACAACTCAAACATATAGTTTATCTTCAGTACAACAAATAGTTCGTGAATATATAACAAATAGTTCATCAACAATACAACAAATAGTGAACAATACAACAAACACACAACATCAAACTAGTTTTGTTGCCCATTCCATGAGACCACCACTCCTCGATTAGATCCTTTTGAAGCTCATCATGCGTATCGGCTCGTCGAATGGCATGATAAGAGGCAACAAAGCGGGCCATATCTCAGCCCTCCTCCGCACTCGCACGGGATGTCCCATCAACTCATATTGAGAATAGTCTAAATCTTGCCCACGCTCATTCTCGATGATCATGTTATGCATGATCAAACAAGCGTTCATGATGTACCAAAGGATGTCCTGATCCCAAAATCTAGCCGGTCCTCTCACAATAGCTAATTGGGCTTGCAAAATCCCAAATATTCTCTCCACATCTTTCCTAGCCGCCTCTTGAGCATTGTGAAAATCAAGATTTTTCTTACCTTGTGGTTTGTGAACCGGCTTCACAAATGTTTGTCACTTTGGGTAGATGTCATCCACAAGATAGTAGTCATCCCTCCAATATCTAATCTCCCTAGGATTAGAGTTCCCTGGTTGAACCATGTGGCAGCGTCTTATTGGTCCTGCTCTATACATTCGTGTCCACCAGATTGACGTCAGTATAATATTATTAGTTTGCTTCGTTGGGCACAAAACTTAGCGATATTTTTTCTAACTATCGCAAACAAATCTATGGGCCACCCCTCTCTTAGAGCATCTTCAATAGCTGTCATATTTTAGGGTCTAACTACTTTTTTAGGTCATTTGAGGTAAAAAAAACCTTACTGTCATTGATGTAAATTTTGTCCAAATTTATTTTGTGCAGTCCTAAAAAAACACCAAGTGCTGCAAAATACAACAGTTGGGTTGCTGCCATATGAAGAAAGTGCGACGGGGCACGCCAACTACTAATTATAACTTTCATGTCACCCTCCCGCCTCTTTTCCGGTGACCTCGCCGTCTCCTCTCCCATCGATTTGGCCTCAAACCTGACAGTTTCTTCACAACTCTTACCGTTCAGCCGTGCATCCACTGCCACTACTCGAAGGCATGGTAGGGATTCGACCTTGAGGCTTGTCCGACCGACGAGCCACCCGAGCGGCCCTCCTCTCCTCCCCCTCCTCACAGTGTCGCTTCCTTCCCTACAAGCACGCGCACGAGCGACATATCCAAGCTATTCCTCTAGCTGCACCTCGACCAACCGCTGCCTCGCACGACTCCTCTGCCTCCATGCACAAACCTGAGAGTTTCGTCGCAACTCTTACCGTTCAGCCGTGAATCCACTGCCACTACTTGGAGGCACGGTAGGGATTTGACCTTGAGGGTTGTCCGACCGACGAGCCACCCGAGCGGCCCTCCTCTCCTTCCCTCATCACAGTGTCGCTTCCTTCCCTACAAGCACGCGCACGAACGACGCATGCAAGCTATTCCTCCGGCTGCACCTCAACCAACCGCCGCCTGGCACGACTCCTCCGCCTCTATGCACCAGGCGCAGGCTCAAGGGTCGCCTCGTTCGGAGATAAAAAATTAAAAGTTGTTACATGTACATATACGTTTTAGACTGCACATACTAGACCAATACGTACCATATTTGCCTGAAAGCTTATGAATTTGTATCTGATCGTGTATGAGGTCTAGTTCGGATATTAAAAAATCCAAAATTGTTACTTTTGCATACTAGACGAATACCTACGATATTTGCCTGAAAAGATTATGAATTTGTACCTGATCATGTATGAACAACTAATGTTTACTCAGATCATCATGTCATGTATTGATCACCGGAATAATACCCTCAAGCACAGCAAAGCGCAGTCATCCCCTTCTAGTAGTTGTATGTATGGTCGTTTGCTACAAACTCCACCGGTGGAGTTTCACCATTTGCAATCATATTCATGAGTGGTGACCATTGAAGAACATTGATGTCATTGCAAGATCCGGGCATTCCGAAAAAAGCATGCCAAATCCAAGTCTCATGATCGGCCACAGCTTCAAGGATTATAGTGGAATCCTTTTTGTGGCCTTGCAATTGTTGATGCCATGCCGCAAGACAATTCTTCCAACTCCAATGCATGCAATCCTTATAGCCAAGCATACCTGGGAACCCCCGAGCTTTGTTGAACTCCAAAAGCCTAGACGTGTCTTCGGCATTGAGATCTCTCAAATATTCTGGACCAAACACTTGCACAATTCCAACAGCAAAGCGCTTGACACACTTGATGGCTTGACTCTCACCCAGTGCCCAGTGGTCATCAAATAGATCCGCTGGAATATCGTATGCCAACATACGCAAAGCGGCGGTCACCTTTTGATAGGTGCTATGCCCAAGTTCTCCGGTGGCATTCCTCCTTTGCTAAAAAACCGATCATGCCTCGCCAGTTCCTCCCCAATATGTTTGAACAAGTCGATGCTCATCCTAAAATGGCACCGAAAGTACAACTCGGGTATGTGGGAGTCTCCACAAAGTAGTTCCTCATCAACCTGTTGTGAGCATCGATCCTTTCCTTCTACAATTCCTGACGACCGAAAACTGAACCACCGTGCTTTGGCTTTTTATTCGCGTGGATAGCTGGGATCATTGTGACGTTCTCCTCCTCTTGAAGATCAAATTCTTGATCACAAGAATCGTAGGAAAAACTCATCTACAAACATGAATTTAAACTAATTTAAAACTACAAACAACATGAACCAAATTCATCTACAAACATTAAAGTTAGAGGCAATATATACCTTGCAAGTGTTTTGTCAAACACCTTGTGGGCGCCGAGCTGCAAACGGCTGGCGGCCGCTGTTCATCGGAGAACAGTGCGCTGGAGGGGGGCGGCAGCGAGGAGGGAGGTGAGGAAGCAGCGGTGGCCTCCGGAGAAGCGGGGGAAGCGCCGGCGGCGTCGGTAACGGTGGGGCCCGATTCACCGCGGCGGCTACCCACGTGAGTCCATAGGAAGCGGCGGTGCGCTGGTGAGAAGCGGGGGAAGCGCCGACGGCAAGTATTGGAGCGTGCTGGGTCGCCGGAGGAGGTGAGGGAAAGGTGCGGGCGTCGGCACGAGCGCGAGCGCGAGCGCGAGGAGGTTTCAGATCCGGCGGTTGGTCAACTCGCGCGTGTGTTTTCGTTGTCCAGCGCGCTAGAGCGGGCACACCAAATACTCCGCGCGAGATGCAGCAATTCCCAGCGCGATGGCGCCTATTTACCGCGTGCGGGATTATAGCGCGACTGCAGGAGCGCTGCTTTTCGCCGCGCGCGCTATATTGACGGTTTTCCAGCGCGCGGCTTATTAAGCGCGTCTGTTGGAGATGCTCTTAGGGTCATGGTGGCGGTGAGGGTGGGGGTCCCGGTCCTTACCGGCGGGAGGGCTTCATTCTCACTTGTTTTTTGTTTGGTTAGGGAGATGAGGCGGAGGTGGCCCCGCCTAGCCCCCGTGTGGAGGCGTGTCTCCGGTGTATCTCGTGGGATTCAGTCGGTGTTTGTCTTCGGTGGTTCCTCTTGGATTTTGTTTCCGTTCGTTTTCGTTACTGGGTTGGATCCTTTTTATCTACGCTTAATCAACGACTGTTGTTGTTCTGGTGTGCTAGTCCCTTGTGGCCTGAACACGCTGACTTTTCGACTGTCTACTGCAACAAGGTTTGCCCCACTCCGGTAATGGAGGGGCGATGACAGCGGCGTGCTTTTGGCTCGCCCTAGTGCTTGTAGTTATCACTAGGTGGTCCACCAATCTAGATGTAATTTTGTTATTTCTGGTGTTCTTTATATGGACTAGTGAATACACATGTTAAGCTGCACTCTCGTTCATAGGCTGTGAACATTCTTTTTTTTTTTGAACAAGCTGTGAACATTCAGGAGTTGGTTGATTTGAACGAACATGGCACCTGGCCATTGTTTTGGATACTGAAATCGTAACACATGCACATACACTTCAGTGTTTTTTTTAAGCTGATACTCCGTAGCAATTGCTAAAACACATAACATTGTTTTCCAGTGTATCCCTTCCTAGAAGCATCCTTCGCACAATCATAGTTGGATACATACTACATAGCCTCGTAAAATTAAGCAACACGAAGTCAAGAACTGCTAGTTAATCTACATGTAGCAGCGGAATTAGTTTCTCTTTACAAGAAATGGGAAAAGGAAGTAGTTTTTACCTTTTCCTCATTCAACTACAGAGTACTCCTTAACTACACTTGTAAACTCAATTACAACTCGGATCATGTTGCTAGTGCAACAAGACTTTGAATCTTTCTCAGCTTCAGATGTCTCTGTTTTCTGCTTGTGTCTTCATTCAGTTCCCCGTTCTGAGGGATGACATCCAGACTCAGTGATGCACCTAACAAGATTGTAAGACTGCATACCTATTGCCACTAAGAAACGTGGCAACATTCAGCTGCTATCCTATCCTTCACTAAATTACTGAACACACCAGGAGCAAAGACTGATAGACTGATCAATCTGTAGATTGGCAATTCAAACCACAATACCCAAAAAAGGGCATACAGAGATTAAAACAATCCAAGAAAACGATGTCGCTGCTGGCTGCTCTTACTGATTCCACTTCCTGCTGGAGTCACTGATATTCTGTCTGTATTGGCTAGTGCCCATCTGTTAAAATCCGGCGATGACAGCAACTGTTTCATACCTTTTTTTGTCTCTTCTCTTGTGAACGCTTCATATTCCTCTTTCGTGAACTTTCTCCTCTCTGGGGTAGTGTGGTAGGTAGAATAGTAGCTGTCCCTAGCAAGACCTTGTGACAATGTTTTCTTTTCTGAGCCTGGAAAAGTAAAATAAGAAGTAATAAGTGGTAAACAACAATAGCGAACTGGGATATCATACAACAAAAAGATGGCAAACCTGAAAGAGGTGAATTCCGTCTTGGTGTACGTTTCAGGTTTTCACCATGAAGCTTACTAAACCCATCTTGGTGAGCTCCGTTCATGTTGGAATACCCTTCACCCAAACCGTCATAGAGGAAGGGACGTGAGATTCCCTTGGAAAGTCCACTGCAGAAAGATATTTGTTCAGTCCTTTTTTTAGGGGAGATATGTCCATGTAAATTAGTTGTGCCTTTCCATGAGATGAAAATAGTTTTCTCATGGCAACTGACAACAATGTTAAACAAAAGAAAAAGATCCATTTCTCAACACTGATCTCTAAAACTATTTCAAACTATTGTGTGGCATGATCCACATGGATGCCAAATCATTGCCATGCCATCAAACTTTTGTTTTGCATCCAATTTCTACAATATTTCTTCTGCCTTTAACATTTCTTCTTGTGGAATTAAGTAGTATTATCTGAATGGTATAGTTTGATCTTGTAGCGTTTGTATAGCTTGTTTGAACAAAAAGAAATTCACAAGAAGATGCTCCAGATAGATCAAAAAAGGAGTTTGATGGCATGGCAAACCTGCAGGTTGGCAATTGAGAATTACTGACAAAGACATTCAAAGAAACTACTGTATTTAGTTCCTAGTGGAGTCGCTGTGCATTGGCTAGTGCCCATGTGTTGAGAACTTGAGATCCGAACGGTTGAGTTTGTTCTTGTAGTGTTTTTGTGCGTTAGTACCAAGGTTATAAGAGCGTGCCTAGGCGCACGGTTAAGCTTGTTTAGGAGCTGAGCGGAGGCAAAACACCTAGCGCTTAAACGTGCGCTTAACGCTGTAATCCTTCAGAGAAAGGAAAAGCGGGGGTAAAACGCTTAATAAAACCAACATGTAGTCAAACTGAGGCCAAAGACATGGACTCAAAGTGGACCACAATGCTTCTTTTAAATTGTTGCCAGCTCCCGGCTCTGATGCTACATTGAGTTGCCTAGACCAACTACTTCACCCAAAAGACTAAGACCATGAGGAAAGGTGGGCAACTTTCAACTTTGTGCTCTTATAACAGCAAATGTAAATTACATACCTACAGATACTAATATTTAACAGTTAACACTATTGAAGAGCAGGAATATCCCAACTTCTGCTTCACGCATGCTTAATGTATGTTTAAAACAACGAATAACAGAAAAGGTGGAATTAGCATGTTGGTATTCAACTTAGACAGTACAAGGGTAATGCATTGATAATAGGATATACTGCATCACAATTCGTACCTTAACAAATGGCGTATGAATCCTGACATTCCCTCAATCCTTGAAACTGTCTTGATGATTATGCAGAAGACTAATGTTGCAAATGCAAGAAGATAGTCCAGAGAACTCTACAGGAACGGAAGAAGCAAAACTACCGGTCAGTTAAGAGATAACTAGTAGAATAGTCAACGACCATCTGTTACAAAGAAGTACCTGGAGAATCATGACGGCAGAAACAATCAAGATAGCCCACTCGACAAAATAAGCCACACCATCATCAACAGATCCTTCCTCCGTTAGAACGAGTTTACGGACACCCCAGTAACCAAACCAGGCTCCAGCTAAGATGACGCATACGAGAAGGAATATACCTAGCTGCCATAATGTATTTTACATGTTTTCATGTCAATAGAGCCATAGAAATGGACCTCGAATAGAATGATGCTGTTGAAACATTGATGATACCTATATGGTACAACTTAATGCAAAGACAGGCATAATAATGTAAGAACATGAACAGACGCTTTCTAGGGCAATTTAGTAGAACCAGGCATAAGACAGAAGTAACTCAGTATTCCAGTTTATATGCCATAGTTATATATCAAGACAAAACAACAAAAATGTAAGCCTCAAGAATGCTAAGCCATGCGGCAATTTAAATTGTTGTGTCATAGATAAGTAAATTTTCTTCCATATGGCAGATGTAACATGTAAGTGGAATTAAAGAAGCACAATGAACTATAAATGATACTCCTACATGAAGAACTTACATACAGGATTATGCATGTCTTCGGCAATTCCAATTTCCACAAGCATTGAACGCAGCAGTCCCGACAAATAGTGCAGAAAAAATGTCGTCATGCCAACCTGTTTTTTGAGCAATCGTCATGAATGTATGGTAGAAGAGTGTGGCACTGGAATCAGAGGGAAAAACATTCTCAATAGTCAAATGAATACTCACAACTGAGGAGTATGCAAAAATTGCAAGCGAACTCTTTCTGCCAGTGGGTAAAAGTTTCATTCCCTGAAAGAAGATATACAAAAAAGGGTCAGGTAGTACGAAATAGAACTGATAACACTCAGAAGTGACTGGCTAACCAAGTAGCAGAAACAACATGTGCAACAACTAAGCATCACTTCTCGGACATTAGGCATCATATACAGCACACAGAGATTGAATACATTCAGGACAATAAATGACTGGGCATCAGCCTTAAGCAGAATAGACAAGTAAACAACATAAATCAGAAACATCATGTATACGCAAATGAGTATGCTACCATAGCATGCTTTCAAAATTGTCCTAATTTACATTAGTTGTAGTAGAATAGTGCCAATATAAAGTAAGCACTCTGTCCTGATGAAATAGAGCATGTAAGAAAAACTACTCGATATAAGCATACACTTATATACTACTCCCTCCGTTTTTAAATATAAGATGTTTTAGGCTTTGTCCACATTCACATGTATACAAATGTATCTAGACATGTTTTAGTGTGTAAGTTCACTCATTTTAGTATGCATCTAGACAACATGTGAAACACCTAAAACATCTTACATTTAAGAACGGAGGGAGTATCAAATAAAGAAGGGACATAATATCCACCGCGCTGAAGGATGGAGAGTACATGTTTTTGCAGCATTATGAGGATTGTGTTCAATAGTTCTGCATATGCTGCTCAGATTATCACAGCGAGCAGAGTGAAGTAGAGAATAAGATAACTACACTGAACCGTTAATACACTCCTCTACCGATCTCAATTATCAGATTAGGCCTAGTTTGGTATTAAAGTATTTCAGCAATACTACATTTTTTCAAAATACTACAGTTTCAAATACTTTGATGCGTTTGGCTGTGACTAAATACTGTAGTATTAATACTTTAATATCTCTCAAAACGTGCTATTTTTGAAGTAGAAGGATATTTTACCTGAAAAAGTATAATAAGTATCACAAGAAAAATGCCGATCGTCATTGCTCCACCATAGTAGAACACTACAGATTGGCTAAGTGTGTGGGCCACCGTCATCAGCACTATCCCCAGTACCAGGAACACCGCCCTATGGAGCAAGAACTCTGCAAAGACAAACACAAAAAACCAAATTCCCAATTCAATAACTACAAGCAAAGTGTAAAGCCGCAGCAAAGCAAGAACCAAAAGAAAAACCCACCTTCTTCCGTGGACACCACGACAGACCTCAAAGGGTCCCCCGGCATCCGGAAATCAAGGATCCGATGGTCATACGGCGAGATGGACTGCGCCCAGAGCCCGCTCTTGGGAACCTTCTGCCACTGCGAGGGCGCGCACTTGCACGGACCGATTGTGGCATTCCTACAAACACCACGCGCACAACCCACAAAAAACTCAGGCCGAGTAGCACAGGCGCAAAAGATAGGTAGGGTTTTCTTTCACATTTTCGCTTACCGGTGGAAGCAGAGCTCGAGAGCGTTGGGGCGGGAGGCGTTGACGCGGAGCCGCAGGGCGTGGAAGAAGCGGGACGGGTCACGGAGGCGGGAGGCGTGGCCACGGAGATGGACGCGCGTGCAGAAGCCGCTCCCTTCCCCGGAGACGGGTGCTGCCGGCGGGAGGTGGAGGGAGGACGGCGGGTGCGAAGTGACTGCAAGATGAGGGGGGTTAGGGTTAGGGTTTAGGGGGATTTGGGGAGGGGGCTGCGGAGCATACGTACCTGTTAGCTCGACGGGGCCGGAGGAGGTTGAAAGTGCGCTGGTGGTGCTGCCGAGGAAGACGGCGACGAGGAGGAGGAGGATACGATGCGGCGGCGGCATGGCGGCGGTGGCGAATTTGGGGATTTCGTCGGGAAGGGAGGCGGGAGGGTGTAGCTTTGAAACGACGCTGTCCGTCTGTGGTATTTTTTTGCCAAATCTGCCCCTTTTGCCGAACTAATGACGTATCTGGCCGTTCCCGGGAACTAATTGCAAATCTGACCCCTGAGGTTGGCGCCAACGCAAATAGAGCCGAACTTGTGCAGTTCGGCGCCAACCAAAATTTGCAAATCTGGCCCATGAGGTCGGCGCCAACGCAAATGGAGCCGACCTTGTGTAGGTCGGCGAAATGGCATTTCGCCGACCTACACAAGGTCGGCTCCATTTGCGTTGGCGCCGACCTCGGGGGGCCAGATTTGCAATTAGTTCCCGGTAGCGGCCAGATACGTCATTAGTTCGGCAAAAAGGCCAGATTAGGCAAAAAATACCCGTCTGTGAGAGTAGGCTAGTGTAGTTTTTATTTAATTTTCAGGAGTAGATTAATAAAGTCTAGCTTGGTCGCTAAGTTATCGATCAGCCGTGTCACACTACAAAACTGGTCGAAAAAACATCGGTGTACAATGTTGGAGAACGAACAATTTTACTCTACTTTTGGCATTTCTACGCGGCACAACCAAAAAATTACAGGAACGAACAAATCAACAGAAATTCCCACCATTTAATAAATATTGCACTGTAAAAAAGACCACGCAAGGGACCAACCTAATAAGTCATAACCGGAGCATAGACACCCACCACCTTAGATACCAATGTTCAAAATATCGGCCAATATACCAATTTATCATGAATCGGGCGTTGAGATCTAACATGTTACCATACAATGAGTGTTTTCTCGTTTGGGGCGATTTGTTCCTCCTAAGATGATTCGTCGGGCCAAAACCGATAAATTTGTTGGGGCCACCAGCTCAAAAGCATAAAATATCCTGCCAGCCAGCTGCCTCCTGCAATTTTGTGCCGCACTCCATAGGTTTTGGCCTTTTAGGTGCTCACCCAGCGCGCCGCCACCATCTCTAAATGCACCCCCACCAGCATGCTCGTCTCCCGCGGCCGGACCTAGGCTCACATGAGCTCACCGTCCCCGGATCTCCCCCTCTTCTTCCCAGCTCATGCTCATCCAAGAGCCCTTTCCAGGCCCCCAGCTCGTCCGCCCTACCTTACATTGGAGCTCGGTGCCCCTTCCACCACTAGTAGGAGCCCCGACTCCATCCCTTCCTCCAGGTTCAGCAGCACCAAACCTACATCCTCCATGCTTTATAGCACATTTTACATTACTGCTGCTGGAAACCTGAGATTTACAAACAAAAAAGTTACCAATAAATAGTCGACCGATAAAATCGATTAATCGGACGGTATGCCAGTTTATCTCTTATCTTGGGCCAGCTGAGAAGTTAAAGATAAGCGATGTTCATGAACATTGTTAGATAGCTAACTCGAAAATCCCTACTAACAAAAAAAAACTCAAAAAGCCATGGCGTCGGACAATGCAATTTTCCTTTCACCCATTGCAGCATATTTTCCTTGTCTTTTGGCGATCTCGTAGCTCATAGCTTAGCTCGTCGGCTAACCTCGCTGTGAGCTACGCAACCGAAGTGTTTGCTGAGTTGAAAACTCTGTCATTCCTGGCGCACGCCAGTGTCAGCATGGAGGGCCGCAAAGCAGATTGGCCATGTTAAGGATGCTGAATTTTGCTTGCGCAACGGTAACGAAGTCCGTTATTGAGGATGATCTCCTCGCTTGCTCCAGAACCCTCAGCTTCCTCCAAATAAAATCAGCATTCTTACAGTGCAGTGCAATATGTTCAATGGACTCCAGAGCCGGGCAAATATCACGGCTGCCCTCTGATACCCATGATTCCTTGACCATATTGTCACGCGTGTTAAGGCGCCCACGATAGGCTAGCCAGAGAAAGATTTTGTGCGTTTTAGGGATTGCCTTTACTCACACCCAGTTGTATTGTTGCCATCTCGCTCCCCGATCAGCATCAATCGATAAAACGTTGACGTGGTAGGGTGTTTACCAGTCGTAATTAACTGATGACTGTCTCCTTGCGTCGTGTTTGGCAGCCCAACCTGTGTCAAGTGGTTTTGCACCACTTGTAGATGCGACTGTGCTATGTGCGTCATCGGCCGATGCAAACCAATTTCCCAACGCCCTGAGCTTGCCTGCGATGCAACTGTGCAACACTGATCGGTTGCAAACATATATAGGATTGGAAGCACCTTACAGAGTTTTCCTAGCTGCATCCATTCATCATGCCAGAAAGTCGTGGTGGAGCCGCTTCTGATTGTGCATCATGTGCTCTTTTGTACGAGAGCAATAGCCGACATAATCGATTTCCAGAAGGGGGTATCGGTTACCTCTGTTGCGTTGGGCACCCTCTGCCCCAGATACCATTGTGCCAGCCATCAGCCATGAGAAGCAAGGGTTAGAGCTTCCTGATAGCAGTTTAGCTGCCAAGCTTGACATTAGTGCGCGGCGCGGCGGTGTCGCTCTCCCTCTTGAGGGCATCGTTTTTCTAGCAGTGCGGGATGGAAGAGGCAAGAGGTGGAGCGGTGTTCCAGCTACTACGTCGACGGCAGCGGAAATCGGTTGTGTGGCGCAACAGAGTCTCGGTGACGGAGGACGCGTGATGATGGACGCAAGAATGGCAGTGGCACTGTCTGGCATCGTGATGGCGTCGATGGCAGGTCTGGCGTGGGTCTTCGCTTTGATCTACTCCCTGGAGATGGGTTGGCGGAAGAAGAGGGAGGTGACTTTCGGGTAGGGCACAAGGCGCTATCTGTAGAGTTGGCCAATGAGCCAGCGATGGCAGTGACCGGGGAATAAGGACCCATTGTTCTCTATCATTTGTGCTAGTTGTGATGTTTTCACTGTTTGGCGGCTTCAGATTGTACGTTCGTTCGTTGTAAGGCTCTTTGCTAGCATATGTTGAATAAATGAAATAAAAGCCGTATGCATCTCTTCGATGCAGAGGCTGGGGTAACTCCCCATTTCAAAAAAAAGGTAAGTGCATGGCAGCTGACTGATAGAACATGACAGAATGTGTAACACCCCGAAAATTCGTCCCTAATTTTAGTGGTGTTTGCTCACACCTGGAAAACTTTTTCGGGTTTCAAAATGTTTTCTTCGAACCTGTTGGTCTTTGATTTGATCTTGGTCTTGCCCTCTTAGAAGATTGCCCAGGATTTCTGATCCGTGTTATCCCTTCCTAAAATTCTTGAACACGTTTTCCCGTTGGAGACATCCGTCCTTTCCTTTTTTTCTCTAAAAACTCTTCTATCAAGCCCAACAAAGGAAATTCAATTTCTATAGCCAGTGAAATTCTACCAAATTTACCAGAGGCTTTACCATACATATACATCCATCTCATGGAAAAATATTTCATAGTCCCATGCAATACTTCCAAGTTTATTCATAATCTCTAATATGCCATTTTCGATCCAGAAATTATCTAGACACCTTCCACTCATCCAGAAATTATGCCATTTTGGGAAGGTGCATGATTTCACCTCCTGAACATTTCACTCCATTGTCCCAACCTCATTTGAGCAATATTTGGGGTACTTCCTTTGTAAAGCTCTTTTCATGCCTAATAGCAATTTCCAAAGCAAACCCTAGTTCTTGGACGACGTAGAATAGAATTTGTTGTGTTGCCCAAAACCCCGTGAACCTAGTTTCGAAGCCGTTTCCCTTTTGGAACCCCGAGTCGACGGGAACGTGTCAATGCCACTCGTGGCGCGCCCCGAACGCTAGCGCGCGCTTCCTGTGCACCGGGTCTCCTCTGTTCCCCGTGTCCCAACCGCACCCCATCTGTAGCTAGACCGTCCACTGCTTCCCTGTTCGAACCGGAGATGATTCTATCCACTCCACCGATGATACAGTGGCATGGAGGAGAGCTTCCCCGTGTCTCCTCTCCCCTGCCCTTGAAAAGGACCCCGAGCCCTCCTCGCGGGCGCACCCAGCACTCCACTCTCCCTCCCCTGCCCGAGCATCTCTCCCTCCTTCCCCTGAGCCTCCCCACGTTTTCTTTTCAGCGGAGGAAAACGAGCTGAGTTCGAGCTTCGGCCATGGTCGCATGACCATGTCGAGGATGCACCCGAGCAACGCCAGCCTCCCCCCGCAACCCTAGCCTCTCCCCTGGCCGCGGTTCGCCGCCGCCATCCCATCCCCACCCTCGGTTCGTCCTAGAAGCAGCAGAGGCGGGAGATCGAAGCGTGGCCGCCATGGCCGGAACTTGGAGGTCGACACGATGCCTCCCGTGCTCCCCCGTGTCCTGGGACCCCAGCCTTGGTCTTGGTGTAGCGCGGCGGCCCCGTCTCGGTCACCAGCAAGCGGCGCCGGAGGGAGAGCGGCGACAGAGGCGGCGTCCCGAGGCCTCGCTTCCGTCCAGGAGTCGCCGGCGGCGCGCTTGCGGAGCATGCTCCCGTGGCGGCGCTCCGGAGCTTCCTCTCACCCGTGCTCGCCCTCGTCGGAGGCGGCGCATCGGGGCGGCCCTCCCCGCATCTTGGCGGCCGGCAGCACGCACCAGGGCGGCGGCGGCAGGCGGCGGCCGAGCCGGCCCGAGCCGCGCAAGGCTCTCCCATGCCGCAGTAGAGGAAAGAAGAGGAAGGAAGAGGGAGAAAGGAAGAAAAAGGAAAAAGAAAAGAAAAAGGAAAAAGGGGAAGGGAGAGAGGCCGACAGGTGGGTCCCGGCCCCACCTGTCAGGTTAAGTGGAGGCGCCTTACGCGCGGATGCGCTTCCCAGCTGCGAAGACGTATTCCAGTGGAAGTGCGCTTCCGGCCCAGCCCAGTTCAGAAACAGCCCGCGCTGTTTTTTTCTTTTCTGGTGTATTCCGCGGTACCGGCAAACCGAGACCCTGACCCGTGACGCGTCCGTGATTTCCCGAGCCAAATGGTGTCGATCTTCGGAGGCAAGCTAACCCCTTGCTATGAGCCGTCCCGCAATGTTGTTTGTTATTTGCTTATTGCCATGCCGAGTGATTATATTTGTCTGCGTTCGGTATATGTTATGTTGGTCTGTTATCATTATGTTCAATATGTTACTTCGAATATTGCTCCTGCCATGTTTCATTCATCATCCATGTATGCATTCGAATGACGTGTGAATTAATTGTGCGCCTCGCACTTGCGCGGCTTTGTCGAACCCTCTGAATAAACAACTATAAAACCTGCGTTCCTATGATTGTTTGCTTCTTCTCCTTCGCCGAGGTGAGAAGCGGACGAATGTCGTCTTATGATCCTCGGAGTTGGGGGCATTTGCCAAAAGAGTTATTAGCTTCTTCTCCCTCCGTCAAACGTGGTTGGCGTAAGCCCACCTGGACTGTGACGCTTGGGACATTTGCTTTCCATTTGGTTCTTTTTGCCAAGATTGCTGACACCACGTCGGGTTAATCATTGAGTGGAATGGATGCTTTCTTTCTTATGAGTGCTTTTCGGTTCATTTTGGTGACTACATGCCCTACTAAATTTGGTAGTTGATATGTGATGGCGCTGGTCGGCGGAATCGCCGCCGTAGTCACCCGATCAACGCCAATAAACTGTGCTAACTTTTGTAGTTGATCTGCGAAGGCGCTGGTCGGCGGGTTCGCCGCCGTAGTCTTCCGGTTGACGTTTCTTTTCCTTGTCGAACGAGAAGGCGCTGGTCGGCGGGTTCGCCGCCGTAGTCTTCCGGTTGACGTTTTTTTTCCTTGTCAAACGAGAAGGCGCTGGTCGGCGGGATCGCCGTCGTAGTCATCCGGTTGACGCCATTTTATTTTGCTAAGTTGGACATGGATACTACTATTGCTTGAGATATTATGTTGCTAATGTCTTGATGTTTGATGATATATATTATTTTGATATTGTGATTGTTGTGTTGGACTAATCCTCTATCGCTTGGACTTGTTGTGACAAAACTTGATTAAATGAAACACCCCTCCAAGCATCGATAGGTTCAGTCCATAGTGCCACTAATCTGAACATCGAAAGCACTACCACTGTCGCTCATATGGGCGGGCCTTGACCTACGTATCCTATTGAGCCTCCTTTGATGCTACCATTTTGGCAAGTCTAGTCGGTTACCTTTGTGGTCGGGGCTAGTCTTGCGAAGGTTCCGGAGCTAGGCGTTGCTCATGGGTTGGGGACGTGCCGGATTCACTTTGTCATAAGACATAGAGTTATGTCGGTAGCTATACAGGGAGTGTCTTGGTAGCGTGAACGGTCATGTACGTGTATCAGGTCGTCTTAAGGAAGAGTTCCTAAAGTACCGGCTATATGGTGCACCTAGATGGGTGGAAACTGCAACCTCTCGAGAGTGTCAAATCTGGATGTCTAGCCTCGTTCCAAGGTTATGGAACAACAGTTCAGTGTCGGTCACACTATTGTCTTTGTCGAGTCAGGAGGTTAAACATAAGTTCGGTTTGAAAGAAAGATGAACAACCTGATTTCACTAAATGAACAATAAGATGATGCAGGGAATATTACTTGAGCTGTGAAGGGTTACCGTGTTTAGGGATGACGGTGTGATCGTTGGGAGCCTAGAGTTAGGCCTGAGCCAACATCAACCGGGCGTGCCCAGAGTGGAAAGATGAGGTCAGTGGGCCTAGCAGTGATCACAGGTGCTGTTGTGTATTATTTGATACCATTTTGTACACCCGGTTACTCGTCACAGGTAAGCCCTTTGTATGATTGCTGGTACACGATCCAACCCCACCTGGCTTGGACTCTGTACTGGTGATACCCCCGTTGTCTGCTTACGACATGTTTGGTTGTCAATGCCACGCTACTTTTATGTAATGTATCTAGAGTACATTTGACATGTTGTAGGATTTTATTTCCAATATATATATTGCTGCATGATTGTTGAATTGTTTGTAGTGAGTGGCGATTCTTGCTGAGTGCATACAAATGTACTCACGGGCCTTGTGTTTGTGGCCAGATATTGGCGAGGATTCATCTTCTACCTTAGCCAGAAGTGGAGCAAGAGCATGCTAGGATCAGTAGCCCAGCCAGATACCTGTGGAGTGGAGCCGCTCCAAGCCGTTGCCTCATTTATGTCTTCCGCTGCCAGTTAAAACTCTGAGTTGGGCCATGCTTGGCTTGATTTTCGGCCAGGCCACGATGGCCTTGTAAACCCTTTGTAGCACTTTGTGCCTGATTGTGTAATGATTTCCGCTATGTTGCATTGTCGTAATGTGCGGCCAGATATCTTGGGCTGGCGCATGGGGCGACCGCCCTTCTGACAAGCTGTGCTAGAAGGGGGTGCCACAGAATGCTAGCAATTCGCTGTGTCGTCTCTCCCTCCACATGGATTGGGACGACAAGCGTACTTTTGTGATAATTTATCTTGAGGCCACTAAACACGGAGAATGCATGGAGAAGTGTTTTAGCGAAAACCGCTTGTTGTTCTGTCCCTTTAAGTATCAATAGCGTATCGTCTGTATACTGTAGCACTGGAAGCGGTGCCCCTTGTCGTAAAGGGTGTAGCAAAAAGGCATATTTGTCTTTTTGTTTCTCAATGTTCATTTCGAATTTGGAGCTGAAATTTTTGGAGGACATACCTTGTGAACATAAATAATTTTTCGTAGATTTTTTTTGACACATTTAAAAATATTTTTATTAGTGGTAGGATAGGGAGCACGCTAAGGGGTGGGAGCACAAGATACTTCCTTGTGGTTATATGCCTTCCTGAACAACTTCAACTGTCATATTAAATAGGTATATGGTTAGAGTGGATCGCCCTGACACATCCCTTTATGTTTTTTAAATTTCGGACCTGGCACCCCATTTATCAACATCTGAGCATGTGAGGTACTCCCTCCGTTTAGGTGTGTTAGTCCCCTATGGAAAGACTCTGCGACCAAGGCGGCTGATTATTGGCTACTAACGACTCCTATATCCTCCAATCAACGATTAAGTAAACCGGTTTTCCATGCAGGACAATTAAATAGCGCAGCCCAATAGATGTCTTGGCCCACATGAAAATAATTCAGTTTTGCATGCGTGATGAGATCTAGAGAAATCGCCCAACCAAGAGGAGTAAATTGTACATGCATTGGTCAAGTGCATGCAAACCGAGCATAAAAGAGAGAGAGGATTAATAGGGCCCTAATTAATAACACCTCTTAATTGCAAAACGGGGCCTTATTTCTGTATAGTTTCCGAACAAATAGATTTTGGTGAGGGGCCTAACACACCTAAACAGACGGAGTAGTGAGCATGTGTTTGATCCAACTCACCCAAGCTGCTGGAAACCCTCTTACGGTCAATATTTGTGTGTTTGGTTTGAGAACCAAAGGGAATGGAATGTCATGCAGGGGCGTATCCAGTGGGGGTGCCATGGGTGCCATGGCACCCCCTAAAAATTGTACTTTCTATAATCTAGTAGCAATTAGTCTAATTATATGTGTATTACATGTGTTAAAAAATACTTATACATCATATTTAAAATGTGAAAATTGAGGTTTTCACCCCTTAAGATTTAATCCTACATCCGCCACTGATGTCATGGTTTCATTCTTGAGAATGGGTTGTGGGTGGGAGCAGGGAAGGGGTGGATTCACATTCGCCTTATATTTGTGTTACGGTAGGACATCCGTGTCCTTCATCTTTGTGTGGAGCAAACAGCTTTGTGTGAAGCAAACAGTCCATGCTTTCTGTACGTTTTGCCTGTACTTCAAACCTGGACCCTCAGAACAAAAGAGAAGCTGGGAGTGTGAGTCTTGCGGCATTTTGAATTGTCTAATTCTCTAACTAACCTGTGGTTTTACACTGTGCGTGCAGACAATGCTGGACAATGAAGGAGTGCGCTGACATGTGGCCTAGGATCGCCAGCAACGCTAATACCATCGTCTAAGAGCTTTGTTGGAAGTTGTTAAGACTGCTATAATATGTCAGTGTGTGTTGCCATTCGAAATTGTGGAGCTTTGTGTTGGTTCCATTCTGTTTTGGCATTTCAGTTATCTAGTATTGAACAGAAGTGGATCTGCATGTTTTGGCTTGGCAGCTATGTAGTGAACACAAGCTTTTCTATCAACAACGATGTTTGTCTTATTTCAAGTCTCATGATTATAGACCTTGTTACCATCTATTTGAATATGTTCGTTCTTGTGAGGCTTATATGTGAGAAACTTTCTAGTTTCGTATGTGAAATTAATTGGCAGTACAATGCTGAGTTCTGAATGTATGATTGTACAATGCTGAGTTCAAATTTGGGAGCGCTGGTTTTGTTCGGTTTGAAAGTTCAAATTTTTATTTTGTTCAATCTGGTTCTCGTTATATGATTGTACAGCTCTGAATGTATGAATACCTGTGTGTATGAAACCCTGTGTACCAAACAATCGGAATGATGCTCGGGGTTGTAGGGGATTGTTCGGGAAGAGGTTTTGAGGGGTTTGGAGGGGTTTGGGTGAGTGGAGAGGTTTCACCCAAACCCAGTGGGGATAATCCCCACTAATCCCCTCAAAACCCCTTGCCCCAGGTAGGAAGGGGTTGGCCGGTATTTTGAGGGAAAATCCTCTGGAGGGTGAAAAGCCCCAAAATTCCCTGGAGGCCCGTTTGGTAGACCGGGTGGGGGTTGGGCCAGCCCGGTCGAACCGCCCGAATCCACGCCAACCCACGCGTGTCTTACACCTCGAGCGTTCACGGGAGAATTTATTATTTGCCACACATTACTTTAGACCTTTATAATTTGCCACACCTTACTTAGACTTTTATTATTTGCCACACATTACACTGATTGCTTGCTTATTTGCCATATTTATCCTTTTACAAATCAATTTAGTTTTTTAAGTCTGAAATACATAGTGAAATACAGTACATATACGGTACTTGGCTGGATCGAACCAGGTGTGTCGATCGATTTGATACCTGCAGCGGAGGAGAAACAGAGGAGCTGATGCGGGGGCGACGCCGGCGGCAGCGCTCAGGAACTCAGGATCGTGGAGTGGCATGGCATGATCGGCGACCACGATCGGCAGCCACGATCTAGGTGTCCCATTCCTCCCCCTGACATTCACTAATTCCCACCATTTTTGCCCTATTTCTCTTGAAGATGGCCTTCATCCTGCAGAGGTGAGGCTGCCAGCGAAGTAGAGGCCTGAACAACGGAACTGCAATTAGTAGAGGCCAACTCCCATTTAAGCATGTATGCTTGATAATTAGTAGAGGCCAAATGTAGCACCTGTAGTTAACTAAAACAAAATTCGGTGTAACGATCCTTGCTTTTAGTGGGTACAATCTGTGAATGAACTTGTGCTTTACACCGTCAGTACAAATAGAGGGTGCAACTTCATCTGATTGCTTGTTGCTGCTTCGAAATCCCTTGAGTATCTTAGCTTTTTTACATGTGTTTTCCTGCAAAAAAAATTGTGCACTCTGCTTCGAAATTCTCTGTAGCATGATTTATGTGTAGCTTCTCTCATATCATTATACTTTCTATTGTTCTCTGACTTGGTAAAATGTCTATTGAAGTTGGCGTGTTGCACAATTTCGTCCTGTTATTTTGTAGTCTGTACCAAAAAGCACATGTAGCTTCTCTGCTATCATTATACTTTCTATAGTTCTCTGAAATTTAGAACCGAGCCAAAAAGTACACTAGCTGTCTCCATTGCTAACTTGGTTTGTAAATATATGATGCAAGGTTGCTTTGCTTCATGTAAATATATTTCCTGGTACTTTCTTGTGTCACTAGCATAAGTAGTAAGAGGAGGCAAATAATAAGTTTCTTTAGTACAACTACAGATTTTTGAACTTTCTATCTAATGTATTTTTAACTAATTCTTTTCAGCGGCGGGCAAAGTCAAAGAGGCGTTCGTGTTGCTGAAGAGGCGTTTCTGGGTTGGGAAGCGTGCAGTGCTACTTGGAGGCGTTCGTAGTAGTAGTAGTAGTGCACTCTCGTATTGATGCTTCTTGGGAACTGTTTAGGAGATTTTGCCAGTTGGAGTTGGATTTACGCACTTTGTCTTCTCGTTCTGATATTGGATCTTGAAGATGCTCTATCGTGTAGTTGATGTTCACTTTACTGCCTTCTGAATTCCTCTGTGCTATGCAGTATTATGCCTTCAGAAATCGTGTTCTGATATTTGATCTTGAAGATGCTTAGTCGACTAGTGTTTCTGTCTCCACTTTGTTATGTAGTACTCGTATATCCCATTTGTTTGGTACTCTGTTGTGCAATTTGGGAGCGCTGGTTCTGTTTGGTTTGACTCTTGGCAAGGGGCATTAAAATTTTATCTGAATAACAATGGCATGTGTAGTAGATAAAAGTTCGAATTTTTATTTTGTCATGCTTGGTCAATCTGGCATGTGTAGTTTTGAATATATGAATCCCTGTGTGTATGAAACCCTGCGTACCAAACAGTCAGAATGAGACTCAGGGTTGTAGGGGATTGTCAGGAAGAGGTTTTGAGGGGTTTGGAGGGGTTTAGGTGGGTGGAGAAGTTTCATCCAAACCCTGTGGGGATAATCCCCACTAATCCCCTCAAAACCCCTTACACCAAACAAGGCCTTAGGCAGTAGCGTGATGAATGCACAGTTGAGTCCTGAAAAATCTAATGTGCCATTGTGTAGGTCAGCAAACGACTCCACAAGTTCAGCTTTCATGTCCTCTGCAAAAACCTTATAAAATTCATTTGTAAAGCTTTATTTGGAGTGCTCTTGTAATTGCCAGGACGATTTCACCCCAAGAGAAAGGCTGTTGTAGACAGTGAAGCTCAGCCTGTTGACTTTCGTACAAGGTTTCAAGCCTGATATTAGATACCCATTGCCCTCTGCTCCGTGAACAGAGATTTAAAGTGAGCCGTTGCTAGCTTCAGCTTTTCTGCATCTTCAAACAGCTCTACTCCTTCATGCTGCAAACACTTAATTTTATTCTTTCTGTGTCTGCATGTTGCCATAGTGTGAAAATCCGCGTCATGACTCGCACTGCATGCTGCCGCAAGTGGAATGGAGAACGTTAGAAACAAGTGGATTTGGGCCATCCGAGAGGACAGGGATCAGGTGCAGTTGCAACTAAAGCAGAGTAGCTCTCGATCTGACCATCAAAAACCTACAACAAATTGGTCAGTTTAATTGGCTAGTTTTTCCTTCCTTTTAACTCCATGCTCTACTGACAAAATAGGATGTATCCCCGCTATATTAATATAGCAACCACCCGATACAACCAACGAGAGACACGGCTGGGGCAATAGCCAGCAAGCACCCAAAGAAAGGAAAAGAAGAAATAAAAGACGACATAGGCGGATTGACTAAACGACGATGACCCGCAACCGCTGTGCCCTCTCCGAAGAAGTACCACCACGCTCGTAGCACCGAATCGACGAGTACCAAGCAGCACCTTCAAGAAGGAAAGCCACGCTGCTGCCGGACCAGCACACTGGTCTTAGGGTTTCCCCTGGCACAGAGGGACGCCGATGCAGGGTAGCCACGACACCCTTCAGGGAGGAAAGATGCCACTCGAAGGAGGCACCGCATCGGTGTCGGACGAACCGACAAAGATTTCTCCCGAAGAACCTATCCACACCCTCGGACGATCCGTAGCACATGAGCCCCATGAGGACGAGCCTCGAGACCACCAGACCATTCGCCCACCAACATGCGCCAAAACGATCCCGAAGCCACCATCGTCGTCTCACCGAAGTAGCCGCCGCGAGGTCTGCAAAACGGAGGTGAGGAGAAGTATGCACCGGGTCAGCGGTACCGCGGCCACGCGGAGGGAACAACCTCCACCGCCGAGGGCGGTAGTCGACCGGACGCGGCAGCAGAGCACACCAGTCCCCGTCAGATCCGGCCGGACCCAGCGGGCCCGTAAAGCCCCCACGGGGGCACACCAGTCCTAATAGGGTCCGGTTGGGCCCAGAACGGGCCCGTGAAGCTCGCCGCCACGCTGCAACAAGCCGGCCGCCGTCGCCACTGTCCCTAGCATCTTATCCGTCACCTCCAGCTGCAGAACTCGCCTCTGGTGAGGCCGGCCCGTCCAAACCGACATGGGTCCCGACGGGCCCAGATCTGGGCCGCAAGGGCTGGCCGGCGATCTCTGCAGCACATCGCCACCCGCTGCACCGCGCCGCCCCGCGTGCTAGCGTGCGTCGCCGCCGTCGCGCCACCACCCGACCGACGTTGGACCACCGCCGCCCTGGGAGCACCGCCGTCGGGAGGGGAGGAACCCCGATTCCGCCTCAACGACTCGGGTAGGAGCAAACCGCCGCTGCCGGCCCCACCCGGGCCACACCCGGCGGCCCCTGCCGACGGCGGCGACGGGGGAGAGCGGCGGGGAAGGGAGCCGAGCCGGGGAGAGAGAAGGGGCGCACCGTCGCCTCGGGGAGCGACGGTCGCGCGAGGGGGTAAGGGAGTGTCGCTAGTCGTATGTACGCCGATCGATCTGATGCTCTACTAGTTAAGAATATAATTGTGTCTAGGAAAATAGGATCGGAATCATGTACACCTACAAACTTATTTTTAGAAGAATGATCCATGTTCAGTTCAAGTTCTTGCTAAAGAGCACCGCAAAAGAGGTCGGCAATTAAGCATTCATTGCCATACAAAAGAACATATCCGTAATAGCCTAATGCAACTGTCCTGATCATCCTAACCGGTGGTAATCGGTGAACCTCTAGATGAAGAGGAAACGATTGGCGGCAGCAGAAAGTGGCAGATAGACGCAAGCATATCCATCAGTTGTCTGGTACATTATTACCTCTTAAGCATCTACTGTATGGCTATGTACTGAATTTGAATTTCTTCTGCGCTGAAACGTTGAATGCAATTGGAATCTACAACTGGAGGTACATAATTTGACTGTTACTTTGTTATCATCTTCATAATTTCATGTAGCCTTTTGTTTTTATAACCAGCTGCTAATAACTGAAACCGTTGTGTTTGCCTGTTAATCAATACTGTTGTACTGAAGGAAGCAAAGAATAAAATGTGTAGAAAGAAAGTAACTGTAATTCTCTACAAAATCCTCGATTTTCTTAACTTACTGAATTTGATCTCCACACCACATAAGTAGGCTACAACTGAAAAAACAAAAGAGGCAAAGGATGTTATTCAATATACACCGATTACATTATAACCATACAAAAATACAGGAAGTTCAGAAAAGAAACTACCGAGTACTGACTATGGCATAGCTTGAAACCAACTGGTAATGAAAAGTACATCACCCAGGCTAAAGACGTGCTGTCTGAAACTGCATACCTCTTGTAGGTAGCTCGAGCACTGAATTTCGGCAACTGTCATCTGCAGATTACATCGTGTCTGAAAGTGCACCAGATCTTGTAGGTAGCTGGAGAACTGAACTTCTGCAACTGTCATCTGCAGATACCTAATGCTAGTTGTTGAAGCATCATCTTGGTCCTAGCAGAAGGATAATTATAACCGTGGCCTGCTGCACATTGACAAATGGAGCACACCATGTAACGAACTATTCAACTTGGACAGCAAAAGCAGACTGTCTAATTTTAGAACAATTTAACGGAAAACATGCTCCGATGTGTTTATTTTTCCTAATAGGGACAGGAATAACAATATGTGTAATTATAGGATAACTTAACCTAAAACATGACCTGATGTTTATCTTCTAGACGGAAAGATGAAAAGAATATAGAAAGAGTTTACTGAAAGATGCACTGCTGGTTTTCCACATGAAAACAGGCAATTGAAAGTTACCGAAAATATGATTGAGCAAAAGGATAACCACAATCAATTGCGTCGATAAGTGGAGTGCAGCAGGTAATGAACTACTCAACTTGGACATTAAAATATAATCTAGCCTAAACTATGATCATTTTTTTTAATCTAAAAAAAATGATCAGATGATTATTTTCCTAATCTAGACGGTAATAACAATATGTGCAGTTAACCTAAAGCATGACCTGATGTTTATCTTTGAAATACTCAACTTGGACAGTAAAACAATATGTCCAATTATAGGTACCTAGCCTGAAATATGATGTAGCTTGAAACATGATCTGATTTTTATTTTCCTAACCTAGACAGTGAGAACAATATGTCTGACTAACCTAAAGCTTGTTCTGATGTTTAGTTTTTCGAACGTGGACAGCAAAAACAATGTGTAATTATAGGATAACTTAACCTAAAACATGACCTGATGCTTATCTCCCAGAAGGAAATATGCAAAGAATATAGCAGGAGTTTACTGAAAGATGAACTATTGGTTTTCCACATAGAAATTGCAAGCGAAATTAACTGAAAATGAATATTAAACATTTCTGCAACTGTTAAGCAGAGTACTTTGTTGCTGCAAATAACTGGCAAGCAAGGGGAGACACAAAGAGGAAGGGGACGGCAGTCCCCTCATGAAGCCTCAAACAGATAAGACTTGCAGGTTACATCATATGCTAAATAAATCCAATGACGTAGCAGAAAGAGAAGGGCAGGGAACATAGCCTGCATTTAGTACATATAGAGTAGGCTGCTTTGCTTTCGGTCCCTGCCATTGTACTGAAATTTCCTTCTACTACCCTGATTAGGAAAATCATAGGTCTGAGCTGTCATTGAATGAAAAACGAGTTCAACAGAGATAGAAGAACCTGAGTTCAGATTGTTCAATATCGAGTGGAAAACGAGATGACCGAACTGGTCTCTCTGTATTGAATGGAGATTGATATACAAGTGTTACATGGGCTGAGCCACTATGGGCCAATATAGATATACACTTAACACCCCCCCCCCCCCCCCCCCCCCCCAAACTTAAGGTGGATCAGGAGCATCGGATACACTAAGTTTGAGAATATGAAACCTATGTTGATCTCTAGTTTGAGCCTTCGTGAAGAAATCTGCAACTTGAAGCTCTGATGGAACATACTGGAGCTTAATAGTAGAAAGCTGACAATGAGATCGAGTGAAAGATGCATCCACACCAATGTGTTTAGTCAGCTCATGTTTGACAGGATCATTAGCAATTTGAATAGCAGCTGTGCTGTCACAGAGAAGAGGTGTAGGTGTATGACATGAAACCCCAAGATCAGCCAACAACCAGCGAAGCCACACAATCTCTGATGTAGTAGTAGAAAGAGCCCTAAGCTCAGCCTCAGCGCTAGAGCGCGACACAGCAGTTTGCTTCTTTGATTTCCATGAAATGAGAGATGTTCCAAGAAAGATGCAATAACCAGTGACTGAATGTCGATCGACGGATCACTCGCCCAAGTGGAATCAGAGTAAGCATGAAGTTGGAGCTGACTTGAGTTAGCATAGAACAAGCGGCGAGATGTAGTGCCCCTTAAATATCGAAGCACCCGAAGTAGATGACCATAATGTACCGAGGTGGGAGCACCCACAAATTGGCTGAGAATATGAACTGCATGTGCAATATCAGGTCTTGTTACTGTGAGGTACACTAGACTGCCAACAATATGACGATATCGAGAAGAATCCTCAAGGGAGTTCCATCGGTAGGACGCAATTGCAAATGAAGTTCCATGGGTGTAGTGGCAATGCATGTGTCAGTGAGGCCAGAGCGCGAAATCAAATCCCGAGTGTACCTTTGTTGAGAGATATAGTAACCATCATCTGTGTGTTGGACCTCAATTCCGAGAAAGTAACTGAGGGACCCCAAATCTGACATCTTGAATTGCTCACTCAACTTTTTCTTGACAAAGGAAATAATCCAACATCATCTCCCGTGATCAGCAATCATCTACATACAGTAGAAGCAAAGTACGCCCACGCTCTGATGTATGAATGAAGAGTGCTGGTCATGCTCACTAGGAGAAAAGCCAGCAGCTCGAACCACAGAAGTGAACCTCTCAAACCAGGCATGAAGAGCTTGTTTGAGCCCATATAGAGCCTTTCGAAGGCGACGAACATGACCAGATGGAATGTCCTCAATACCTGGAGGTGGCTGCATAATATACTTCCTCATGCAGATCACCATGAAGGAAAGCATTCTTCACATCTATTTGGGAAATTTTCCATGAACGAGTGGCAGCCACAGCAATCAAAGTGCGCAACTGAAGTCATGTGAGCAACTGGAGCAAAAGTCTCATCATAATCTCTCCCATGAGCCTGCTGAAAA